>JABUQX010038094.1:0-12500 GCA_015478945.1 Trachelipus rathkii
TAGGCCCTTACGGCCTTTTAAGTGTATTCTTATTTATTATTTAATATGGGTTGACTGGGACATTCTAGAGAGGTTAATGCATCTTCTTAAATAACCCTCTAGAATGTCCCAGTCAACCCATAATAAATAAGAATAATACTTAAGAAGCCGCATGGTCCTATTTAGACTGTCCCAGTCAACCAATAAAAATTAATAATTAAGAAGCCGCATTTGGCCACTCTAGAATGTCTCAGTCAACCCATAATAAATAATAAATAAGAATAATACTTAAGAAGCCGCATTGGCCTATCTAGACTGTCCCAGTCAACCAATAATAATATATATATAAATAAATAAAAATAATAATTAAGAAACCGCATTGACGCCTCTAAAATGTCCCAGTCAACTCATAATAAATATGAATAATACTTAAGAAGCCGCGTGGTCCTTTTTAGATTGTCCCAGTCAACCAATAAAAATTAATAATTAAGAAGCCGCATTGGCCCCTCTAGAATGTCCCAGTCAACTCATAATAAATATCAAATAATAAATAAGAATAATACTTAAGAAGCCGCATGGGCCTATCTAGACTGTCCCAGTCAACCAATAATAATAATTAATAATTAAAAATAATAATTAAGAAACCGCATTGATCCCTCTAGAATGTCCCAGTCAACTCATAATAAATAAGAATAATACTTAAGAAGCCGCATGGTCCTTTTTAGACTGTCCCAGTCAATCAATAAAAATTAATAATTGAGAAGCCGCATTGGCTAGAATGTCCCAGTCAACCCATAAAAATTAAGAATTAAGAATAATTTTTAATAATAATTAATGTAATTAATGAATAGTTTTTATAATTAAGTAGCCACATGGGCCTACCTAGGCTGTCCCAGTCAACCCAAAAAAATTAATAAATAAGAATAATAATTTAGAAGCCGCATGGGCCTATCTAGACTGGCCCAGTCAACCCATAATTAATAATTAAGAATAATTTATTCTTAATTCTTAATTTTTATGGGTTGACTGGGACAGTCTAGATAGGCATGCCTTCTATTATTCTTGTGCAATAATGTGTGAATTGACTGGGACATTCTGAAGAACCCAATGCGACTATCTAGATTATTCTTAATTATTAATTTTTATGGGTTGACTGGGACAGTCTAGATAGGCCCATGCGGCTTCTGAATTATTATTCTTATTTATTAATTAATTTAGTATTACCAGATTGAATTTCTGAACATAATTTTATGGGTTGACTGCGACATTCCAGAAGGGGCCAATGCGGCTTCTCAATTATTAATTTTTATTGATTGACTTGGACAGTCTAAAAAGGACCATGCGGCTTCTTAAGTATATTATTCCTATTTATTATGAGTTGACTGGAACATTCTAGAAGGATCAATGTCGCTTAATTATTATTTTTAATTATTAATTATTTTTGGTTGACTGGGACGGTCTAGATAGGCCCATACGGCCTTTTAAGTATTATTCTTATTTATTATTTATTATGGGTTGACTGGGACATTCTAGAGGGGCCACTGAGTAATAATTAAGGCTACGTGAGCCTCAGAATGTCCCAGTCAACCTTTAATAAATAAGAATAATACTTAAGAAGCCGCATGGTCCTATTTAGACTGTCCCAGTCAACCAATAAAAATTAATAATTAAGAAGCCGCATTTGGCCACTCTAGAATGTCTCAGTCAACCCATAATAAATAATAAATAAGAATAATACTTAGGAAGCCGCATGGCCTATCTAGACTGTCCCAGTCAACCAATAATAATATATATATAATTAATAATTAAAAATAATAATTAAGAAACCGCATTGACGCCTCTAGAATGTCCCAGTCAACTCATAATAAATATGAATAATACTTAAGAAGCCGCATGGTCCTTTTTAGATTGTCCCAGTCAACTAATAAAAATTAATAATTAAGAAGCCGCATTGGCCACTCTAGAATGTCCCAGTCAACTCATAATAAATATCAAATAATAAATAAGAATAATACTTAAGAAGCCGCATGGGCCTATCTAGACTGTCCCAGTCAACCAATAATAATTAATAATTAAAAATAATAATTAAGAAGCCGCATTGACCCCTCTAGAATGTCCTAGTCAACTCATAATAGATAAGAATAATTCTTGAGAAGCCGCATGGTCCTTTTTAGACTGTCCCAGCCAACCAATAAAAATTAATAATTAAGAAGCCGCATTGGCCCCTCTAGAATGTCCCAGTCAACCCATAATAAATAATAAATAAGAATAATATTTAAGAAGCCGCATGGGCCTATCTAGACAACTTCACGCCTATTCTTATCCTCAAAGCCAAAAATCTACCTCCTCGTTGCTTTACGTTGCGCCCTCTCCAGCATATCTATGTCTTTTCTAATAAGGGTGCTAAAATTGTAGACAATATTCAAATACTGGCCTAACATATCTATTATACAACATTATACAAAAACAATATATATAATTAGTCTGCATCTGGCATTAATTTTCAATTTTTAACCCTAGGCCCTAGCTCTGGGTTCAAAATCTTACAATGGAAACAATGAAACAGCAACACTAAAGACAATATTCAAATACTGGCCTAACATATCTATTATACGATATTATACAAAAACAATATATATAATTAGTCTGCATCTGGCATTAATTTTCAATTTTTAACCCTAGGCCCTAGCTCTGGGTTCAAAATCTTACAATGGAAACAATGAAACACAACACTAAAGAATGTTACAGATTACGGGTTACAATGCCAATAGTTTGTTGAAAATTGAAAAAATATATATTAAAAACATCATAATATATATAGTTTTATTTTATTTTTTATTTCTATTGAAGTTAAATCACTTAAATATACAAAAAAAATATATAAAAAAATAAAAAAATAAAAAAATCAAAAAAATCAAAAAAATCAATAAAATCAAAAAAATCATGATTTATTTATAAAAAAATCAAGTAAAAAAATCAATTGATTTTTTTAATTTGATTTTTTTTGTTTATCTAACATATATATATATATATATATATATATATATATATATATATATATATATATATATATATATATATATATATATATATATATATATATATATATAATATATATATATATATATATATATATATATATATATATATTATATATATATATATATATATATATATATATATATATATATATATATATATATATATATATATATATATATATATATTGGTTGACTGGGACAGTCTAGATAGGCCTATGAGGCTTCTTAAGTATTATTCTTATTTATTATTTATTATGGGTTGACTGGGATGGGACATTCTAGAGTGGCCAATGCGGCTTCTTAATTATTAACTTTTATTGGTTGACTGGGACAGTCTAAATAGGACCATGCGGCTTCTTAAGTATTATTCTTATTTATTATGGGTTGACTGGGACATTCTAGAGAGGTTAATGCAGCTTCTTAATTATTATTCAGAATAATAATTAAGAAGCTGCATTAACCCCTCTAGAATGTTCCAGTCAACCCATAATAAATAAGAATAATACTTAATTAAGAAGCCGCATGGTCCTATTTAGACTGTCATAGTCAACCAATAAAAATTAATAATTAAGAAGCCGCATTGGCCCCTCTAGAATGTACCAGTCAACCCATAATAAATAATAAATAAGAATAATACTTAAGAAGCCGTATGGGCCTATCTAGACTGTCCCAGTCAACCAATAATAATTAATAATTAAAAATAATAATAATTAAGAAGCCGCATTGACCCCTCTAGAATGTTTCAGTCAACTCCTAATAAATAAGAATAATACTCAACTGAGTATACTGAGTCACACTCAACAACCTCCTGTGGCAGACTATTCCAAAATTTAACAACCCTATTACTGAATGCATGCTTTATTATATCAAGATGGCATGCTTCTTAAGTATTCCATTTTTATTTAATAAATTTATGTGTATTTATTATGAGTTGACTGGGACATTCCAGAGGGATCAATGTGGCTTCTTAATTATTATTTTTAATTATTAATTATTATTGGTTGACTGGGACAGCCTAGATAGGCCCATGCTGTTTCTTAAATATTATTCTTATTTATTATTTATTATGGGTTGACTGGGACATTCTAGAGGTGCCAATGCGGCTTCCTAATTATTAATTTTTATTGGTTGACTGGGATAGTCTAAAAAGGACCATGCGGCTTCTTAAGTATTACTCTTATTTATTATGAGTTGACTGGGACATTCTAGAAGGGTCAATGCAGCTTTTTAATTATTATTCTTAATTATTAATTATTATGGGTTGACTGGGACAGTCTAGATAGGCCCATGCGGCTTCTGAATTATTATTCTTATTTATTAATTATAATGGATTGACTGGGACATTCTAGAGGGGCCAATGCGGCTATTTAATTATTATTCTTAATTAATAATTATTGTTGGGTTACTGGGACAGTCTAGGTAGGCCCATGTGGCTTCTTAATTATAATTACTATTCATTAATTAAATTAATTATTATTAAAAATTATTCTTAATTCTTAATTTTTACGAGTTGAATGGGACACTCTAGATTGGATTCTGCGTCTTCTTACTATATATATATATATATATATATATATATATATATATATATATATATATATATATATATATATATATATATATATATATATATATATATATATATTATATATATATATATATATATATATATATATATATATATATATATATATATATATATATATATATATATATATATATATATATATATATATATATATATATATATATATATATATATATATATATATATATATATATATATATATATATTATGAAAATTTATTTAGAAAACTATTAAATATTGGTCATTTTATAATTTAGACCACAATATAAAAATATCAGTATTATGAGTCATTAATAAAGGTTTAAAAATTTCATCATATCAATGCGCGGGCTGGTCACGCCCAAAGTAAGTAAAAGAAATTCTTCAGTAAAAACTTCAGTAATCTTTCAGTAATTAACTGGTGAACACGTATACTGTTGTCAATATTTAAGTATTCGGGTTCATTAAAGTTGAGATTGATTCTCATTAACTTAATAAAATTGTACGCAGTATTAAGTACAATAAAATTAATATAGACAAACAATAAGTGTCTTAAAGTTTATATCAAGGCTTATTACAATAATATTTCATATCTATTGTTTATGAAAATGGCCTCAGTAAAACTGTTTGGAGTTTAAATCTGTGAAAATTAGTTACTTTAAAAGGATTAAAATGTCCTTGTTTATGAAAAGGAAACCTTTTCAAACCCTTTTGGATTTTCCTGTCTTTCATTATAATGATAATCGCATTCATTATTAATTGCAAATTACTAAAAGTATATAAAGCGTTTTAGGAGGTTCCTCCGAGGCGCTACGTCTCCAAAATTTTGTCTACAACAAGAAGAAGAACATTTAAGGTAAATACACATTTAAATTTTTTAAGTAATTTTAGTGCAAAGAAACTAAAAATAGTCCGGTGGCGCCAAGAGCCACTTCTATCAAAAAATGAAATTTTTTGATATTTTTGAAAAGGTTTCGATCTATAGGATCGCCATTTTGAAAGTTTTCAATAATTAACCGTCATTTTTGAAAATGTACTAATGTACTTAACATTTTTTATTTATTCATCAAGTGAATTATTAGTGAAATGAAAAGTTATTTACCTTTAAAAAGTGATTTGAAAATTTTATTAGTTAAACTTTTTTCATAACTTAAAAATTTTCGAAAGTTAAAACGCAGTCTTACGCATGCGCAAAAAGATTGCATCACAATTAAATGAGAGGAAAATTCCATAGGATTTGGATCGGTTTCAATTATTTTTTGTAATAATCGATATTTTATTTAAGATCGATAGAATAATCGATAGAAATATCGTTCTTTCATTAATCGATAATAATCGATATTTTGTCAATAATTGTAAACAAATTACTGAGTGCTTTTTGATAAATTCTTCAAGATTGTTTTTTAGGTTTAATTATTTTAATAATATAATTAATTGTAGTAATTAATGTTTAATAATAACAATAACACTGTGTGGTTGTGTTTCCTTTGAAAAAAATGGTTTAATTAATAAAATAGCAAAATAGTGTTTGTAATATAGGCTACCTTAGAGCTGAAATTCAGTTTTTGACAAAAGTTTTTTGAAGGCCTAGGGTAGTTGTAGGCCTATATATTTTTTGATTCATATTGGTGACACAATATCAGGCATTTTTTAAGTAAATAATTTTGAATTTTTGGAACAAAATGGACAATTTTGTCAAATTTAAAAAATTGCGGTCCAATGTGAAGACTCGCATTACTAAAACTTTAAATAAATAAATTAAAATGAAAACTAATGACAGTTTGGGAATTATGTTCTGTAAAACTCAAATAAATGAAATAAATAAATTGATATTAAAAATCAAAGAATATGATGAAAGCATGATTGATGTTTTGATGGAATCTGAGCTTGAAGGCCTAAATATGGACTCTGAAATAGAAAGTCAAAGTGATTATTATTTAGAATTAGAAATTAAATTAAGTGTTTTTAATGAATTTATTTTAAGTAAAGAGACTGCTACAACAGAACCTAATATTTCTGATAGTTTTGTGGAAGCCTTAAATAACATAGATCACACTACTAATGTAAAATTACCTACCATGAGTTGTGCAGTATTTGATGGTGATGTGAATAAAATTAGTTTTCAAGTTTTTTTAAATCAGTTTATGAATGTGGTTGGAAATAACCCTAAACTTAATGACTCTGTTAAATTAATGTACCTTTTAAGTTTTTTGAGGGATTATCCTTTAAGTATTGTGTCTCATTTATCTATCATACCAGAACATTATAAAGTAGCATTAGAATTGTTAAAAGCTGAATATTTGGATGTAACTACTATAACAAATGACTTGTTTGCCTCTTTGATAGCTATTAATATAGAATCCAAATATGATAAAGATTTTATATCCTTAAAAAAGGCATTGAATAAAATAAGGGCAATTATTTATGATCTTAAAGTTCATAAATTAGATTTTACTATCTCAAAGAGTCCAGGCTGTTGCTTGTTGTCACATATAGTAGTAAAAAAGCTACCTAAAGTATTTTTGAAGGACCTGATAAGAAAAGTAGGTCATAATTATCCTGACATAAATGAAGTTCTTGAAAATTATCAGGATATAATAAAGGCTTTAATATGTACTAGTTCTTCTTCAGAAAGAACAGTAGGTGACAAACTCAAATTTAAAAGTACAAGTACACCTGTTACTCCTCAAAAAGAAAAAACATCTCAAAATAATGCTACAAGTAAACAACATTCTTTAGCCAATTTTCAAACCTCAAGTAAGGTAAAAGAGGTTGAAAAAAAGTGTAAATTATGTTCTGGGCCACATTCTTTGGGACTATGTCCTGTGTATAACAATTTTGAAGGTCGAATTAATAGAGTTAAAGAGTTGGGGTTATGCGAAAAGTGTGCTGGCAATCACCCGCAAGCACAATGTTGATAGTAGGTCACGATAATAACATCAGATCAGTAAAATTAAAAACTGGTTCTGGTGAAATAGGGTTGCATTCCATCAGTAACCTTTACCCCCTCGAATTAAATACAGGAGGTGGTAGTTCATCAAATGTAACACCTGTATCTACAACACCTGTACAGGATGACAACAGCAACAGACCTGGTACTTCTGGTAGTAACAATAATAATAATAATAATAATAATAATAATAATAATAATAATAATAATAATAATAATAATAATAATAATAATAATAATGATAGTAATGCCAATACAATAAGACCTCAGAGAAAAGCTGCTCTTAAACAGAGGCAGTTTATGCAAGCCAATTTGTCAAATCTATAATAAATTGCATAAATAAAGTAGTAAAATTAGGTTTAAGGTAATATTAAGTTTGGTTTAGGGTAATTTTAAGGTAGATTAAAGTTTTTAAATAAAAAAGAAAAAGTAAAAAAAATTTTTTTTTGTTTTTAAATGAAGTAAACCATTAAAGGAAACGCAAGCACACAGCTAAAGTAAACTCAAAGGTAGGGTATTGCTTCTCTTTTGAAGCAATCCTCTGCCCGGAGTGTATGAAAATTTATTTAGAAAACTATTAAATATTGGTCATTTTATAATTTAGACCACAATATAAAAATATCAGTATTATGAGTCATTAATAAAGGTTTAAAAATTTCATCATATCAATGCGCGGGCTGGTCACGCCCAAAGTAAGTAAAAGAAATTCTTCAGTAAAAACTTCAGTAATCTTTCAGTAATTAACTGGTGAACACGTATACTGTTGTCAATATTTAAGTATTCGGGTTCATTAAAGTTGAGATTGATTCTCATTAACTTAATAAAATTGTACGCAGTATTAAGTACAATAAAATTAATATAGACAAACAATAAGTGTCTTAAAGTTTATATCACGGCTTATTACAATAATATTTCATATCTATTGTTTATGAAAATGGCCTCAGTAAAACTGTTTGGAGTTTAAGTTACTCTGTGAAAATTAGTTACTTTAAAAGGATTAAAATGTCCTTGTTTATGAAAAGGAAACCTTTTCAAACCCTTTTGGATTTTCCTGTCTTTCATTATAATGATAATCGCATTCATTATTAATTGCAAATTACTAAAAGTATATAAAGCGTTTTAGGGGGTACCTCCGAGGCGCTACGTCTCCAAAATTTTGTCTACAACAAGAAGAAGAACATTTAAGGTAAATACACATTTAAATTTTTTAAGTAATTTTAGTGCAAAGAAACTAAAAATAGTCCGGTGGCGCCAAGAGCCACTTCTATCAAAAAATGAAAAGAAATTTTTTGATATTTTTGAAAAGGTTTCGATCTATAGGATCGCCATTTTGAAAGTTTTCAATAATTAATATATATATATATTATATATATATATATATATTATAATATATATATATATTAATATATATATATAGAATATATATATATATAATATATATAATATATATATATATATATATATATATATATATATATATTATATATATATAATATATATTATATATATAATATAATATATATATATATCCGCGTGAACGTCACGATCGAATCTGAAAAAATCAAAAAAATTAATAAAATCAAAAATTATTTTTTTCGTAAAAAAAGTCAAAAAAATGTTGCCCGGAACACGCAATGAGTATAAGAGAAATGCAAACACACACACATAGTCAAAGAGAAATATCATTAGAGTGTAAATGGATTTAAGAGTAAAAAGAACTCAGAATGGAGAAGAGCACAAAAAATAATGCAATGAATTTAAAATCATTCGATATTATTTATCAGGGTCTAGCCAGTACTTGGTGGTATAAAGCCACACACATAAAATATAAAGCGATAGTCTCGAAGCACTCAGATAGAAATTAATGGATAAAAAATGTGTCGAGTTAGTAATAACGAACTTACACTTGTGCGGTTTGTTGGGATCTTTTAGCAATATGCTGGTATATGGTTTTGAACCGCTCAATTTTCTTTTTCACTCAGAGAAGAAGAATCACTAATATATGACAATAAAAAGTGGTTATAAATATATCATATATCATATATGTTACTATATATAATATTAATAATCATATACAGGTGAAATCGGTATAGTTATATATATATAGTACTACGTAAATAAAGGCAAAAATAATATATAGACATATATATATTATATAGTGTATAGTATATATATATATGTATATATTATGAGATATGAAGTACAGTGCGGGTTGAGGAATCATGTCGGGTCCGATACACTGAAACATAGAGGAGTGGTACAGTAAGTTAGATAGGTTCATTATATATTTGTGATAAATTAATCTATAAGACAGCAACCTATCATAAATGTGTAGTAATACGTATGATTAGTATAATAGAGTAACTGGATATATTCATCCTACTATGTAACGAAACAACTAGCGCCCTCAAGGCCTGACTGAGAGTATTAATATAGTAATATTAGGAATAATAAATATATAGCGAATCTAAGCAGTAGATATATAAGTATATAGGGGAGAATACTGTTGAAGAAAGTATAAGTTATCAGCTACTACGGTAGAAGTAACGAAGAGGATAAAATACCATATACACTAATTATCATAATAGTATATATGATATATAATATATTAACAGCAGAACATATATATCAGTATATCCAATCTTGTTAAATATACTTAACTAATGACTAAGTATAACGAATGTCCATACTATACTAATACTAATAACTAATATATATCTTAAAAGCAATGTACGATGAGAGGAGAGTCATACATTATTATACTACAAGTCCATAATATGCTCCTGGGCATTAGAGACTGAGTTACTAATAATATTTATTATTAAGTATATAGTAAATTGACTTATTTGTTTGAGTATACATACCTAGTATAGATTGAGAATAATCTCAAACAGATATTTCTAAATAATTATTAGCTTAGTATAGCTAGGATTATGAAATACTATAGTAATAGTATTTTAGTTAGGATCTTATTATATCGTATTAGATAATACTCACCAAGGATACAGTAACGCATTACTCAAAATTATATTCATATATATTATACCATTAAATAGAAAGGATATAATTCTAGATAAAATATACTAATATATAATATTACTATACCGAACCTATCAATAATTTGTTCATACGTTGTGTAATTTTAGAGCATGACTTAAACATTATTGCGTAGATGCGAGGGGTCTTGAGGATTTCAGTTTTACATACCCATCGATGCCAAGTAAACATGGCTCACCAAAAGATTAGATAAAAACACATCCTTGTGGAAGTGTGTGGCGCCGTACTGCGAGTCAGAACCAAGCTAGAAGCTGAGCAATGACATGAATGAACTAAGGCATTGAATAGCTATTTTATATTTGAAGAGAATATAGTATGAATATGGAGCTAGAACCAGGCATTAATCCACTCAAGCGCTCAACAGACAAGATTTAAAACAAAAGTAAAAAGGACGATGAAATACGAGGGCGCAGATTAACAAGAAGCTCAGTTATTGACATATATTTTTTTAAGCTCCAAAGATATCAGGACCGACAGTGACTCCAATCCAGAGGAATGAAGTCATTGCAAAATGCAGGTGTGAGAATTTCCACTCGGATATCTAAAATTTAAAGACGAAATATCCTCCATTTCAATAATGTTCCATATTGACAATGAGTCCTGTCTGATATGGTCTACATCGAGTGACTCCTTCATCTTGCGTACATATTGATCTCTCAAAGAAAAATTTCTTGCAGATGAGAAGGTCTATATAAAATTTACTAAGCATATTGTGCAGCAACTTTATCAACTGCTAATATTGAAAGGGTATTTTTCAACTTTTGGACTTGTGCACAGCAACATTAGAAAATAGGTTGGGAAACAGCTAACAAAGGGCAGGGAAATTAGTACTTGTGTATAAAATATCATTAATGATAATTTCAGTAGTTCTGGAAGTGTCAAAGATAAAAGTTGATACTAGATAACTTTTTTGACCTCACCCAGATTCAATGAGATTCCAGCACGCACACAAGACTACGAATGCACTACCTAGACTTAATATTACCTACGAAAAGTATGGTGGATGAAGTTTAGAGTTGAGGAGCATTTAGGACTTAGTAAGTTGTGGACCATAATATAATTAGAGCATTTAAATGAATGTAATATCTGGGCCCAAATTGCAAGTTAAAAAGGAAAAGATCTTAAGATTTCAAAAATGGCGATTTTACCTAAATTTCGAGACCCAATGCTAGTAACAGACTAACTGGGAATAAGACAAGAGTTTAAAAGAGCCAAAAACTATCGGTTTTTTGAATCCATGTGGGAACATTTAAAGCAAATTTTAATGAATATTCAGTCAGTAAACTGGAGCTAAAGATACAACCCATCTAGGGTGGCAAAGAGAAAACCTTTTGGTGGAATAGAGAGATAAGAGAGAAAATTAAATGAAAAGCGTAGACTGTTTTATGGAGAAATAGTGCAATATAAGTAATAGGGGAGAAAAGTATGAGTCCTTTAAGAGGAAAATTATAGGGAAAAGAATAGAGAATGAACATCTTAACTCAAGAGAGTAAGAAATAGGCAAAGAGAGAGGCAGTGAAAACTGTTAATATTAACGCAAGGAAAGTAAAACATCTCAGAATCTGAGAAAGTTTTTTTACGCTTTTTATAAATTAAAAAGTAGAATAGGAACGATTGGTCCAATTAAAAATTGATGAAAATTTAGTGAGTTCAGATTAGGAGTTGGTCACAACATTTTAAATGCTTATTTTGCTTCAGTGTTTAACTGAGGAGACAGGAGTAGATAATATTGGTCTTATGAGAACTAAATGAAGTTCTTAGAACAATGCATTGTATATAAATCAGAGCTTAGAGAGAATTATGTCTGAGAATCTCTTGATCTATGTATAAAGATATTAAACTCACCGCCTCTTATTAGATCATTTTGACCCAAATATAAGCTGCAGGCCCTGACTGTATATCTATG
>JABUQX010038095.1:10000-25442 GCA_015478945.1 Trachelipus rathkii
AGAAGTTGATACGAAAAAATGTAAAAAAATTAGGTTTGGAAAAAATGAAAACGCCGAAACATGGCTACAGACACAGAAAAGCACCCGAAAATGACGTTCAAGAGGTCAGAAAAGTTGCGGTTTGCTTTTTTCCCCATCAAATTGTCTGAAAAATTAAACATTTTATGTCCATTTTTAGGTGGGGGCTAAATGGGGTCCCAAATCACAAATATTGGATCTTCCCCTTTAGAGGTAACTGAAATGGGATTGTTGAACGAAATCCCATGACTATAAAAAGAATTGCCAAGGAATGCAATTTCTATTCAGAAGTCAGTATTTTGGTATAGCTTTGCACCAAAGGAAGGAGTAAATGAGAAGGCGTCTCTGTGCAGAATGCTTTTAAGTAAAAATTAATAAATCCAAACGAAGAAAAAGATTTGTGCAATAAAGGAAATCTGGAGAATGAAAAATATCATATTGGAGAGATGGTTTGGAATTTTTTGGATCAAGCCTCAAGATGCAAAGTGATTCTCAAAATGAAAAAAGGAGTAATAAAGGACATTCAGTCTGTTAATAAGGTTTCAGTTGACGGTATTTTTCGTCATATTCTGGACGTAGGGAAAGTTTCAGATTAATTGTGTTTATTTAATCATGGGGGCGTCTGGTATAATATTAAGAAATTGAGCTTCACATATCTAACAGTAAATTATTAATTGAAATTTGATAAATTTTTATGCATACATCGTCGATAGAAGATATTGTAGTTGTGATACTTTTTCATATCTAACAACGTTATTATTATTATTACTATTATTATTAATTATTATTAGTATTTTTTTTTTTTATGATCTCTATTTCTTATATATATATAATATATATAATATTATATATATTATATATATAAATTATATATAATATATATATATATATATATTATATATATATATATATATATATATATATATTTGCAATGTTAGTTTGAATTTTTGCTATTCCTGGTTGCAATTTATTGTTATATTATATTATTATTATTATATTTATTATATATTATTATTATAATTATTATAATTGTTGTCCTTATATTATTAATAATTATATTATTATTATTATATTATTATTATTATTAAGCGCGAAATTTATGAAAAACCAAGTTTACACATTATTTTGTTCCACTGGGTCTGTTGGACGAGGGACGTGATCTGAGTTTAAACTTTGGATGTCCTTTTCTGCTATATTCGCTCATTTTGGCCATACTTCTCACGTCCATGTATGCCTCGACATTCTTCTTCCTTCGAGAGGGTCTGTATTTGCCTCTTCTTTTCTTCCTTCGAGAGGGTCTGGAGTTATCTCTTCTTTTTTCATGGGGGCCTGGAGGGGAAAAACAAAAGGAATTAATTTTATAAATAAACAAATGAGTTTTTTCTTTTATATCTAGATATAATTTGTCAACAAAACTTTCACTAAATTATAACAATACTACTATTATTACTACTGCTACTACTATTACTACTACAACTACTACATCTACTACTACTACTTCTACTACTACTACTACTACTACTACTAACTACTACTACTACTACTACCAAAATTTGCGAGGCAATGTGATGAAGCTGTTAAGAAGGGTAATAAATATCTAGATTTTATTGCCAGAAACTTCGAATATAAATCTAAAATATAATAGTACCTCTCTATATTACGTTAGTTAGACCTCATCTGTAATACGCAGTGCGGTTTTGGAGTCCATACCTTTAAAAGGATATAGAAAAAATTGAAAGAATTCAAAGAAGGGCAGTCAAATTAATTACAAAACTGAGAGGTAAGTCATACGAACAACGACTACGTGAACTAGATGACCGTTCTTTAGAGACAATAGGAGTGAGAGGAAAATATTATAAATTTTCAAAATACTAAATAAATTTGACAATATTGATTATAGGCAATTCTTTAGATACGATTTTAATGATGTAACACGAAGTAATGGACATAAACTTTCCCATAAGCGATTTCAAAACAATATTGCAAAGAATTTCTTTACTTGCGATGTAATTAAGAAGTGGAATAATCTTTCATATGAAATAGTGAACAGCGACAACACTGATTCATTCAACAAAAGGTTAGATATACAACTAAGGAAATTGGTTTTTGAACTTCAATTCAACTCGATTTTTTACTTTATTAAAACACTAGAATTAGTAGTGACCTGGATATGGTAAAATCAAACCAGAACTGTTAAAATCTTTTAGTAAATGTTAAAAATACATCAAGAATTCGGGAGCCGAACTTATAATAGCTGTATCCGTTCTAAGACGGTGATCTCATCGATCAAACTATCACCTTAACCTGTAATAAATAGCTTTGATGTTCACCGTTTAGAACGTATCTGTTCTTAAACGGTGATCTCTTTGATCACACTAAGTACGAGAAATAGTCCAAAAGCAAAATTTCGCAAACTTGTAGCACTGTAATATTTGCAGCTTAGAAACAGATCTATTCTAAATGAGCGGAGTCATATGTCACATTGACAGTGGACACATCCAGCACAATAAATAAACAAAAATACTTAACAGACTATGACGTTTGCAGCTTAGAAACAGATCTGCTCTAAGTGAATAAACTCATATTTTACGTTAAAATACTATACAAATTTAAAAAATACATAACAGATTTATTTTAAGACAGTGAAAACATCCAACACATTAAATAATAACAAAATTACTAAATCTAGCTTTGAGTGAACTAAAAGTCTTTGCTAGTCGGTGTTCTGTGGTTCTGCAGTACTACTTCTACTACTATTCGACGACTAATGTTACTACAAATACTACAACTACATGAATAATTATATAATAATAATAATAATATAATAAATGAATAAAAATAATAAGTATATAATAATCAATAAATAATTAATAATAAAATAATGTAAATAATGATAATAATGCAATAATAATAATAATCATAATAATGCATAATAATAATGATAGATAATAATTAATAATAATAGATAATAATAATAAATAATGAATTAATAATAATAATAATTAATAATAATAATCATATAATAATTAATTGAATCATAACTTTAATAAAAAAAAATATAGAAGAAGAAAAGAAGAAGAGAAGAAGATAGAAGAAGAGTGAAGAAGATAGAAGAAGATAGAAGCAGAAGAAGAAGAAGTAAGAAGAAGAAGAAGGATAGAAGAAGAAGAAGAAGAAGAAAATAAGAAAAGAAACAAAAGAAACGATAAAAGCAATAAAGAAAAAGCAGAGATGAAGAAGAGAAAGTAAGAAGAAGCAGCAGAAGAAGGAAAGAAGAAGAGAAAAGAAGAAGAAGAAGATAGAAGAAGAAAAAGAAGTATGATAGTTCTAGGTACGGTTAATGATAAATTTTTGTTAAATAGTATTATGTTAATGTAAAAAACTTACGCTAGCATAATATCGTTGGTTCTTTGAAAGTAATGTAGACAAAGTTAGGAATAAATTTTTGTTAAATATACTAATGGTTATGTAAATTAACATTTCGTATGTTAGTGATTATGCTTGATCAAGTGTGAATTAGTTACGTTTTTTGTATGCTATGTTTAGTTACTTTACTGATGTTAAGTGTGGAACTTTGTGAATGTTAACAGTTTATTCGTGCCTAAGGTGTGTTAGTTTTGTCATTTGTATTCTGTTATAACGAAATTGATGCATTTTAAGCTTTCATTCTAATTTCATTTTGATAGGTTGGCATATATTCGTTGGTAGTGTATAAAGAACTTGATTTATGGTTATGTTTATCCAAAATGATACTCGAAATGTGAAATGAAACAATAGATAAATAGATCAACCTAGATAGTGAAGGTCATGGAGGAAGGGGAGGGGATGGGTGGGTGTGATTTACTGATTTGCTGATTTACTGCTTTAGGTGTATGTAAAAACACAAATTTTTTAAGTTATAAACAAAGAGAATAAAAATTTCTAAAAAATATATTTTTAATAAAATAAAATAAAAATAAATAAAGTTTTCGTGTTATGTTATAAAAAATATAACTTGAATCAATAGATCAAAAGATCAATAGATTCACGGTTGGGGTGGAGGGAAGCTTGGATGGGTTTGACTTACTGATATATCTGATCTTACTGCTTTAGGGCTGTTGTAAAAATGTAATTTTTTTACGTTATAAACATAAAAAGGAATAAAAGTTTTGTGTTTAGTTATACAAAATATGACTTGAATCAATAAGATCAAGAGATCAATAGATCACGGGTGGGGTGGGGAGAGTAGAGTGGGGGTTGATTTACTGATTTACTGATTTACTGCTTTAAGGGTATGTAAAAACACAATTTTTTAGTTATAAGCAATAAAAAGAAAAAAATTTTACTAAAAATATATTTTTTAAACAAAATAAATAAAAATAAATAAATTTTTGTGTTATGTTAAAAAATATGACTTGAATCATATGAGCTCAATAATCAATATCAATAGATCAATGGATCACGTTGGGCGTGGGAGGGCAGTGTGGGTGTTTGATTTCACTAGTTCTGCTTTATGGGTAGCAAAATTGTTAAATTTTTTACGTTTAAACCTGAAAGGCATAAAAATTTTACTAAAATAAAAGTTTTAAACAAATAAAAAAAAAAAAAAAATTTAAAATAAATAATAAAAATTTAAAAGTAATTAATATTTGGAAAAGAAGACTGAGCATCAACTCATAACACCGGCTCTCCTCCAGTCTATTATCTTCGTCTTCTTTTCTCTCCCGATTCATCTCCAGTCAATTTTTCAAATATTTGAGTAGCACACGTAACTGTCGTTGTGCGAAGTTAGCTTATATAGCAGGTGTATACCGAGTTACATCCTTCTATTAATTTCCAAAAGATTTACGGCTAGCACTTGCCTCAAATGGCATAGGTCAGTTCCCCGCTGCACGAAGATCTTATAAGATGATGTATACTCGAGTTCATCCTCTTGATATTTAAGTCTTGAAGCACAGCCCACCCTATGCTCATAGCGTACTTCTACTTCATATCAACTGTACGAAGATAAATTAAAGTAAGTATGTATATACAAGGTTATCATTAATCATCTTCTTACTGGAGGGGCCAGCCCCTTCCTAGGGTGATCGGCATTAAGCTTCGCTAGCAGCGAGATAACTTATAATAAAGGTATTACTAAAGTTATCTTCTACGTCAATGTTTAAATTTGTGTTTTGGGGTCAGCATCCATACGGGGTGGCATAGTCTATAACTCGTCTTGAGGACTACCTTAATATAAGATTGTATACCAAGTTTCATCCTGCTACATAATGTTCAAATTGTTTGGGGCCAGCGCCGCTCCCTTCGAGGGTGCATAGTCATGTAAACCTCGTCTCGAAAGTTACTGTCCATTCTAACGGGTACCGCAAGTTTGAGTAGATGATTACAGGTAGAAAACTCTTCCGTGCGTGGTGCGGTGCGGTGCGGTGGATGCGGAAATTTCGGTGTACGGACAAATGTTAATTTTATCTTTATAATATCATAATTACAATAAAAAAAAATATAACTAGGGATGATCATCCTTAATTTTCATCCGCCTTTATTTGTGGTGTGGTGCCTGCTCGTTGCGTAAAATTGATTCCCTATCGGAATGTCGATTTCGACTCAAAATGATCCCTACGGGATCGATTTTGACAATATTAGTATATATCTATATATATATACTATATATACTATCATAAGTATATATTATATATTATATCTTATATTATATAAATATATATAATATATATCTCGGGGTAGGGTAACAAAGAACCGCACAAAGTGAAATACTTATTAACCGGGGAATATACTTTTGACTAGATAACTTGCTCTCTTCTACCCCTCACGCTGTGTGGTATTGAACAAAATAACCCTTAAAGTATTCACCTGCTTGGAATTAGAACATGGGCCCTAGAATGCACGTAAGTTTTGGGACTTAGCCACGATGGACTAAAAGTAGATCGCGAAAAAAATGTTGTTATGTGTGAATATATTACCACCAGATACAGGAACCGACAACGCGCTCTTCCCGGTCCACACTTCGGGCGTGTCAACAGAGCACCGCACAGAGTAAATAGCTTATTAACTCTGGAATATTATGTAGTTGATAGAGATAACTGTCATCCTTCTCACCTCCGCAGTGTAATAGTAATTGAAGAAAAAATAACCCTTAAGTATTCAATCCCTATCAACTGCGGTGAGTGTAGAAGGATGAGCAGTTATCGCAGGCAGAGTGAATATTACACTTAGGGGTTATTTTTACTCAATACCCTATCACACTGGCGTGAGGTGTAGATAGATACAGTTATCTTATAATATATATATAATATATATATTTAATCTATATATATATATATATAATATTTATATATATAAAAATATATTATTATTCTAATGGGAGATAATAATATATAATATAATATATATATATATAAAATATATTATATAATATATATATATATATTATAAATAAATATATAATAAAAATATATCTAATTAGTATATTATTATATATATAGTAGATGCAGGGAGAAGGAGCGAGCGTCCCCTACAGGAGAGCAAAGAAATAAAAAACAACAATAATAAAAATAAATTTTGAAAGTTATAGAAAATAAAATATATTTAAATTATTTCTAGAATGCTTTTCAGCCGAAAATATATCTAATTAGCCAAACTATTTATTTTAGAAATCCAGTTTCTTATAATTTTTATTTCTATATACATTTTTATTGCAAAGAAAAAAAACAAACAATAATTTATATTAGAATTATTATTTTATATATTATTATATTATATATTATTATTAATAATATATTATAATCAAAAGTTAGTAACTTATTATTACAATCTATTATTTATGTACACATATTTACGACTGAATTAATTAAATTATTATATATAATGTATTATATATAATTAAAATATATATTAAAATTTTTATAGTTAATATATTATTAAAAATAAATCAATGTCAATAAAAAATTCTTAATAAAAACAATTTTAGTATATTTATTAAGAATAAATTATAATTATAACTGAGATAACTTTATCGACAGAAAAAGAGTAAAAGTATATCTCACTTGGCGCGTAGCTTGACCTTGGCTACACTAGCGAACTTGCTATTTTTCGAAACTACTATCTTGTCAAAGCGAAGATTAAGTAAGCAAATTAATTAGCAGAATGTTAACCAATTGAGCAAGTCAATAAAACTTTTGTTTTGTAATAAATATTTTATAATTCAGTTAAAATAAGGCAAGACATGAAAATGTGCTCTAAATAAATTATAAATAAAATTCGCGTCGCAATACCCTTATATCGACTCGAAATATTTTTAGAGCCAATTCCTTACTATCCTAAATATTTGCAAGATACTACTTGTTCAGATTACAGCTTCGCCTCCCACGTCAAATGATGATTGAGCTTTAGTCTGGTTCCAATTTGCCAAAAATTAAATTGATCATGTTCTAATAGGACAAACATTAGAAGTAAAGAATTATACTATATGACATAGGTTTATTATTATTTAAAAAAATACATGTTTTGAAATCAAATTTAAAATGTACAACTTATTCAGCAGTTTTTACATTCAAGAAGAAAGTATATACTTTAAAGATAATAAAAGATAGTAAATATTATAATTAATTTAATTTATTTATAAATATTTTGCTCTTTGTTTTTTTAAAATGTTTCCTAATTTTTTATGATTAATAATCAATAAATATACATAGTTTCCTTAACATACCATATATTCTTATACTAGTTATACCATAAAATATTGTTCAGCTGAAAGAGGAGTTAACCAGAATTATATATATTAAATGAAGAAGGTAATTATTACTCAACAGAGAGACGAAGCTAAATGCTGGAAGTCTGTATGACCGGAGCCCGTGAGCCGGATATTACTATATGTATTATCTTTCTATATCAATGATACATCGTAAAATTTACGACTATAGAGTATCTACTATTTACTACTCTACTAATCCAAAACAATCTCTCTATTTTCTCTTCTACTCTATTTCTACTCTACTCATACTCTCTCTAGAAATTTTTAAGAAATCTACTTGAATTTTTAAAATGCGGACATATGACCATATCAAGGTAATCTTCATTTTTACTCAGCCATTCCTCATTCTCTTGCATTTACTAACTGCTTGTAGATAGTATTTATACATTATAGTTAATAACGTATTCTTGTTAAATTACATGTAATATATATATATACTATAATATATATATTATATAATTATTAATTGAATTAAAGATAACTGCTCACTATACTATATCCTGTATTTCTATAACCATAACTACCTATCACCGGCAGTTGCATGATAGTGATAAGTGATATAAATATTACAATTATAACTACCCTTTATGATTAAATTTAATACTCTGCTGGGGATATACTAGTCACATACTTATTTATAAACACCTTCATCCATATTATATATTTATATATATATATTGAGCAGTAGCAAGGACATCAGCTACATTTGCGACTTATATAAGTTATATTTTTATTTCAATACTCATACTTGACATACTTGGCGGTAATGGTGTATTAGAGAGGTATTAAATGTACATAGAATATATATATATCTTTTAATATCAATACATTTATTCCCAGTTATATAGTATTTATTATACATACTCTATTGTGCGCGCTGCATGGCTGTGCTATGACCCAACTGACTACCTAAGTGTGTGACGGGAAGAGTCGCAGTCTGTGGTTGCCCTGTTTGCATATATTTGGGATAATTATATAAATAATGTTCACATACAGAAAAAATATAAATTTACTCGCATTCTATATTTTATGTCTAGTATACTACATTACGTGGTCGGATTAAGTTCACGTTCAAAACATACTTATATATATGCCTCGATTAAACGCTAGAGTAGCCTCATATATCAGTGTATCTATCCATGCATAGAGTATGTAGTTATTAATAGGGATATTATTATTTATATATATATTTCAATATCATAAATACAATATATATTATATATTATATATAATATTTTAGTATTAAGTAACGGGTATAGATAGGTGTATATTACTAAGAAGTAATTATAGACAATGAATTATCCTTATCAATTAACATATTTATATTTCCCTAAGGTTAGATAAGAATATTCTCATAATTTGTGCTGGTGCGATACTAGTTTTTTATTGACCCTAACGCAAGTTAAGTGACCCTGATAGTATATATTAATATATTATATAATAAATTATATCTATATCATATATATAATATATTATATATTTATATATCATTATAATATATATTATTATTTTATATCATTTTATATATATCTTATATAATTATATATATATAATTACATATAATAATATAAATATAAAATATATTATATATATTGTAATATATATTATTGTATTCGAAAAATGATATCCTTCTACAGTAGTGAGGATTAGATTTACTTGAAGTTCAGAAATATACTCGATATATATTCCACGATAGGAATGTGACAATTTTAGTATTACGCTACGAGCGTAGAGCATCAGCTAACTACACACATTAAATAAATTCCAGTCGTAATGAATATTTAAGTATAAAAAATCCAAAGGTTTATTATATTATTTTTTTTTTATCTTGATATATAAATAATATGTTATTAATTGTATAATTATTAAATATTTATATGGGTTATGATTATAGTATATACAAATAGTTATGAATGACAACTCCACCGCCGGTACCAGGTATCTAGTTCGTAACATCGCATCCGACATACGTAACCGTATACTAACCATTAACCCTAGTATAATAGGTTACAAATATTATGCACTATTATATGGTATATCTATTATCTCTCTTAAAACTTGGTACCCGTTTAGGAAGATCGTTAACCCTCTTTTCGCAGACCGAGTTACGGTGAGCCTATGACCCTCGTAAGGCGGATGACTGGCGCGGGGGCGCGGGGGCCCCCCCCACAACATTGAACATTGATCTAGACGGATGAACTGGTATCTATACATAACCAGTATACTTTATATAAGGTATACTATTGACTCCTCGTTATGACGATGGTATTATAATATGACTATAAGTTGACTAATGTGCATCACACATATATCTCAGTATAGGGGGATGTACTGTAATAGCTCTATCAAGTAAATATCTACTAATTAAATATAGACGGTAATGAAAGATATATCGAAAATTTTGTAATATACACCATTATTATATAAGTGATATATAATTCTCATTACGCTGCTGTCAGCTGAGTGATAATGGCTATATCATGTATAACTACGTACTCCATTAATATATATGATAATAGGGTAGTGCTTAGGACCTCTACTCCTACATAGGAAATTAAATCGAAGAGATTGAAAACCTTGGTATTACACTTATATGTTACTTAATCAATTTAATATCGATATCTCGGTTATAACTAAAGTTTAGAGAGTAGCTAGTAACTATCTAGCTATATGCTATGGTGGTTGGTAGGCTGTTGCTATATAATCAGTACCTGTATAAAATTGAATCAAGAATGCGTAATATGATTACGAGTTATATAAGTATCCTAGCATTTCTATATTTATTAATTTAGTATATCATTACTTATCTGAGTATGTCAGCCGAGGGATACATGTAAGTAAGCTATAGTACACTCATTTGTATAGGTACTATAATTATTTATACTAGTATAGATCTATTTGGAAATTGGAACATATAGAAGATGAAACTCGGTTCATTATCATATATATCCTTATTATTATAACTTAATATAGCTATATCCTCACTTCGTACGACACACGTAAAGTATATCGTGTTGCTTACATAATATATAATCCTAAAATATTAATTTTTTTAGAAATATTATGTTAACATATATAATAAATCAGATAGGACTGATAATACGGATGAGCACAAGTAATAAGGAAGAATAATAGGACTGGAGGTCAGAGAGAGACTCATCGGTGATCTATGTGATAAGTATGACAATTAAGTCTTATATTATTTCAATTAATTATTTTACTATATATATGTAATTTTTATATAAATTATATAATGCTTATTTTTTATTTTAAATTTTTATTTATTATTAATTATATTTCTGTTTTCTATATTATGCTTTAAAACATTTTATTTTATTAGTTAAATTTTTATTCTATAGCCTTTATCCAAGGTTTAGAACGTTAATCAATTATTCAATTTTGCAGAATTCTTAACGATTTGGATATGTTGATTTCAGATCAACATATATTATAATTATATACACCACACCTATCCGCCTATAAATCTCCTACCACCCACCGTAATCTATTAGATCTATTGATACATTATTGATCAATTAAAAATAAGAAAAAATAGCTAATAATAGAGAACTAATAATTAATTAAAGTTTATTAATTACAAGTATGGCCAAACTGATGTAAAGATTTATTTATTTTTTTTTTAAAGTCGTTTGTGTTCTAAAATATTTTCAATACTTAAATTCTTAAGTATATCTTCTGATACATAATTTATTATATATTATATTCATATTATTAAATAAAAAAAATATATTGTGTATTTTTAACTATAGCCCTAATAAGCTAATATATAATAGTTAAATAATAAGGTAGTAATATATATATATATTATATATATTAATCATATAATAATATATATATATATAATATATATATATATTAATATAATTATAATGTATATTTTAATGATATGATATCATTTAGTAATATAATATATTTATATATATATATATAAATATTATTATGTGACCCGTATCAGAATGTTTTCTTGGTGGTATGCTGCAATTATTTGATAACTTTCCTTGTAAATCTTTCTAATTTTTTTATACTGTCACTATTACATCATAGTAGCTTATTAAGGATTCGTACTAAATTTGTAATCCTGTAGTGTGTGTAAGGATAATCTTGCAGTTGTATAACTAATCGTTAATTCTATCAACTGTATCCTATATACAGTATTCCTAAATGTCGTTATGAAAATACAATATTCTCATACTGTTTTCTGTCGGATACTATCTGTCAAGAAAGCCGCTTCCGACTGAAGCCGTCTTTCAATCATAACAGTGATACCAACTGCCAACGGATTATAACAGTTTATATCTAAAGTGAAGAAAATAATAATAATAATAATAATACATAAAATATAAACATAAATATAATATAGAAATAAAATAATAATCAATAATAAAATAATAAAATAATATATATAATAATAATAAAAATAATAATAGATCAAATAATAATAATGAAATAATAATAATATGAATGTAAAAAAATAATATAAAATAATAAAGAACTATACTGAATAAAAGACATAATAAAATAATAATATAATAATAATAATAAATAATGAAAATAATAATAATATAATTACCAAAGGGACTGTTAATTACTGTGAATTTTTATAATGTACGGTAAAACTAATAAACGTTATTTTTCATAATTCTATTAATACAGCGATGTTATTGGCGAAAAAGCGCTTTAAAATCACATATAATATAACTTTCATTACCAGAAATTGTTGTCAATGAAGTTCCATAAAAAAGAGCAGCAGAACAGAAAATCTCACCAGCTCTGCCAGCTAGAAATATTATCCACTCCTGCACAAAGGGTGTCATGATAATCCAAAAACTCTACGTAGGGTTCGCATCCTGGAGGTTAAAAATTAAGAGTCGGACTTTCCTCTCAGAGTGCTTCGCGGCTTCTCCTTCTTTGAAAGCTACGAAAACTATTTCTGTCGGATCATTTGGAACGAAATCTGAGAGATAGTCCGACACTCTTACTTAAACTCAGGATGCTGTAACGCCACTTAGATGTTTGAGACTATAGGACAGTCTTTCTGAAGGATTGGAATAGATCTTTACTGAGAAGCTTAGCTGAAAGATTTTGTGTGTCTTTTTACGGAGCAAATTTTTGTTGATGAGGTGACTTTATTTATTAATTTAATATATTGTCTATTAAATCGCATTAATAATAATAATACATAATAATATATTAATAAATAAAATATATAATAAAAATAATAATGAATAAATATGAATAATAAAATAATTAGATAATAAAATATATATAGATTTGACAGTATAAGTGTTAACACAATAGCAATTCATATATAAGCGTTAACAATATTTCCTTTTACTCCATTCAAAATAATTACTAAATAGTAAACGAACAAACTGAAACACATTTTGTGCTGTTAAGTCTGCGAAATATGCGCTGATTATTTTGTCATTAAAGTTCCAGGGGGTGGCGGTTTTTTATAAAAATGTTTGAGTATGAAACAAACGAGGAGTAACTATTATTTTTTAATAATGTTTGCAGTAAAATTTTACTATTTAATGAAAATGTCTGTAAATTTTTTTTCAAATTTTAACTCTCTCATTAAAAAATACTAATATTAATATTTACTTAATACATAAATAATAAAATGTCGATTTATCCTTGGTTTTGCTATAATTGTATTTATGAGGAAGAAACTTTGTTGTGAGCGATAATTAAATAATAAACCTGAATGCTACATTTAATATAATCAAGAAGTGCTATCATTGAAATCAGACGAAAAAAGAAATCATAACTGTATGGAAATTTCTGAGTAATACACAATTTATGACCTACAAGCATCAGGAAGCGGTATTGAGGTTTACTAATGAGCGTAAAGGAGGTTTATAATACCCCTCACTATCTATAGAGCTGCATGTCTTACACACACAATAGCCACAATACTCCGATAATAAGAATAATACTTAATTAGAATTCTATATAGATAACTTCTAAATATATGAGATTTACAGTCATTAAATTAATTATGTAAAAAACTCTAACCAAATAACAATTTATTAATATTCTATATTTTAATATTTAATATACTTTTAATAAACTACGACAAATATAATTAATTAATTTAATAGATAACACAAACTAACGAAATAAGGCAATGTAAACAAATTATATCGTATCAAACACGAATAATAATATAATAATAATAATAATAAATAATAATAATAATAACTAATCCGAAATAGTCTAAGTGGATAATACCTCACCTTGATACGGTAAGCATTTCTCGTAATTGATATAAATTTTCTAATTAATGAATTAATACATACTTATAAAATTAAATATTTTATAAATTTCACTATTTTGTTTTTAATATCAAGAATTTATATTAATAATATGATATATATTTTAATATTAAAATTAAACTGTGCAATTAATAGAATAAATTAACGTGTTTTTAATAACAGAAAAGTTTAATCTGAAGAATAAACATGACAACATTATTATTGAATATATTATATTATAATCAGTAGAATCAGAACCAGAAATTATGTTTTAAATTCAGACAAAGATAAATTACTATTATTTTAAGCTGTAGTCTAAATTACTTAAATCTATATACTTTATCTCGAATTAAATTAGCGTATAAAAATTTCTAAAGAAGCAAGTAACTTATAAATAGTATATTTAAGATGGATGCCTAACTTAATCGAAAGCCAACACCTCAGTTGCTCTGTGCCCTTTTAACGCATCACGCTTGAAATCATCCGGCTACATTCTATATAATAATTTTGAGTTATTTCTAGAAAAGTAAATAAATGATAATTATATTAGTATATATTAGATTAATTAATTCAATAATAAATAATAATTAAGATAATAATTAATCAAGTAATAGCATTTGAGTTTATTTCTCAGGGATTCCTCAGTTAATTCGCTACTGACTAAATATATTCAAGTAAGCTATTGTATTTCACTAGTAAATAATACATTAATAATAACTGATAAACAATATAATAAGTGCACTCTAAGTAAAAGTATAAAAGATGTTTTCAAAATTACTTATTATTCATTGCCAGTAAATGTTAATAAGAGAATAAGCTATCCATTATTAAAAATACAACCTTAATACTTACGATATTAATAATCTAATAATTAATAATCAATAATACAATAAGAATAATAATCAAACATTTAATAAATCACCAACGAAAACCCATCGTACGTCACTAACTCTAAAATAACTTGCTTAACATCTACTCACCAACTACCAGTCTTACATCACACCTTAAACTCAACTTAACTGTACTATAACAATTTTAGAGCCAACTTATCAAAAATCGTAATTCCTAATTATTCACGACATCATAATAGTTAATCAAATAAGCATAATCTCTAAAGATCAATATAACGAAATAATTAGTTAAATATATAATACAATTAAATACAAATGAGAATATTAATAATAATCATAAAAATATATAAGTTATAAAGCAAGTCAAGTAAAACAAGGAAGATATGTTCTAAATAATAAGCACAGTAATACACTAGAAGGAAAAGAGTAAGAACGAAAGACGAGATAGAAAAGTTTAGCTAAAGAGCAGAAGATAAATAGTGTATAGTTTGAAAGATCGTCAAGACAACTAGAGCTAACGATATTATTCACAAGAAACAGAAAGAAAC
>JABUQX010038096.1:0-7500 GCA_015478945.1 Trachelipus rathkii
CGGAGTACTGCGATCACACCTCCGAGCATGCTTAGCATTCCGCAAAGATATAGTGGTAGTGAGGCAGTCAACCTAACTAGCGACACGTCCCTTAGCGCCTTGCTATCGACACCAGTGACATACGATGTGGCAATTTTCTCCCCCACACACATATGGATATAAAGGATAGGGATTCTGTAAGATGTTGTCTAAGAAGAGGTTGGATATAATATGTTATTATGAAATGTTCTGGAGATTGAGGTGGAATAACGCATAACAGAAAGGCGAACCATTAGTCACTTGAATGTCACATAATCATACATACCATAAGCAAATGGTATATATTATATATATATATATAATAGATATATAATATATAATAAAATATATATAATATAATAATATAATATAGAGTATATATGTATATAGTATATAATTATATATATGGTGATATTTTTGTTTTAAAGCTAAGCAACATATCGAATCCATATTCCGAAAAACACAATAACTGCAAGGAAAAGAATACATGTGTTTGGACATCATGGCAAAAATTTTATGCGGAAACTGTAAAAAAAAAAAAAAAAAAAAAAAAAGTCATATCTCAAAACTACAATACGCACAGCGAAAAGGAATACTATTTTTGGAATCTTGTAAAAACAAGTTAGGAAAAATAAAAAAAAAAAAAATTACTAAAAATTATTTTAAAGCTTTGTTTTTAGAGCAGGGAATAGATACATATATATATATTTATTTGTTAAAGTAAACGTTCAAAGATTAGAAAAAGGGGATATAAGGCCGCACGGGGACACAGGGAGACGTTCCAACCCCGTATGGTAGGGGCGGAGGAACCCCCGCGACAGCCCAAATAATCCAAAGACTGGGCCGGAGACCCTAGCCCGAGGGAGAATTACCTTACCCGAGGGCCCCGGAAGGCCGAGAGACCCCCGATTTCTGCCATCTTTGCTACCCTTAAGTGAGAGCTCGTCTTAGTAAAAAAAAAAAAAAAGCAAAAGTTTAATAGAGACGGCATTGTAATTTAACCAATACCCATACAATGTCTCTAATAGTCTCTCTATATCAAATTACTAATAATATTAACAATAATTTTTATTTTTTTTATTTATTTTACATTTATCTGCTTTAGTTGCCGATATCATATCAAATAGTTTTTGCTTAGCTATTGTATTTTTGAATATATATATTTTTTAAATTTTATTTTTATTTTTTACCATTTCCGCACTAAAATTGATCCAGCATTCCAGCAATGTATTCCCTTTCGCTGTAGCTATGTATTTTTGAGAATGAGTTGTAGCTTTAAAGCCAAATTTACTTAGCTTAATATAAATATATATCATATATTAAGATATTATATATATATAGTATATATAATAATTATATATAATATATATATATAATATATATATATTAATATAATATAATATATAATAATATAAATATATATATATATATATATATTATATATATAATTATATATATGATATATCATTGGGATGTAATACGCCTGGTAAGTTTAGTTTCAATAATCGGCAAAATAATCGCGAAATTGCCGATGACGATGACGATAAAGAAACTGCCCGATTTTGACATGACGATGACGATTTAAAAGAAAATTCCCTATTTCTTGTACGATGACGAGGACGATTCGTCCTATTCACTAAATCATATATAATATAATATATATATATAGATAGTATATATAATATTATAATAAATTATATATTATATTAATATAATATATATATAATATATAATGTATTAACTACTCTTTTAACTGCTTTAACCCCTATGCAGGTATAACACGGGGACAACAGAACTCTAACTTTAAGCCCGCTATCCCAAAACCAGCGGCCACCTAGTTTCGCAGTCAGGTTTTAATTCTTCCCCCAGGTTAAGAAAACCCAAACTGCTAACGCGTAGATTTGAACCAGCGCCTCTATCGTATGAAGAGGCGGTGACTCAACCTCCTGCGCCAGAAAGAGCTTTCTATATATATATATATAATTATATATATATTTTATATATATATATATATATATATAATAATATATATATTATATATTAGTATATTATATATATATATATTATATATTATATAATATTAATGTATAATATATATATATATTATAATATATTAATATATAAATATATGAATATATAATATTATATATAGATTATTACTATATTATATATAAGTTATATTATATACATATTGTGAAAGTTTCAGTAAATAAGTGATTTCTGATGATGATTAACTTATAGAAGAAAAATAATTAAACTGATTCACTTGTGTTACTAGTCATCAGCTCATAAAATCAATTTAATGTTTTAATTATAGTAGTAAATAACAATGAATTATTGGAAATTAATTTATAAAAAAACAAATAAGTTCTTAGAAAAAAAATTAGTAAAACTTAAAACATAAAAATATATTTGCTTTATTATAACCATAAGAATTCTTTAAAGAAACTATATTGTCATTTTTAATAAGGTGCCCGAACAAAAGAGCGAAACTTGTTTTGATCCGCAGTGCACAGTCCTCTAATTTTCTACGGACTTCCGCATCCTCCGCTAGTCCGCACCTAATTCTGGTAGTTCCGCTCGGAGCGGACAGCGGCTAAATAGCGGAAGTGGCCCACTCTTGAATATATATATAATAGATATAATATATATATATATATATATATTATATATATATATATAGATATATAATATATATATATTATATATATATATATATATTATTATACTAGTTTAAGAGCAGATGGACCAATATTAAATTTCTAAGAAAAAAATGGGAGTAAATTTATACAAACTTACTAAAATTCAATCTTACCGTAAATTGTAACGCTTAATCGCCGGACATAGAGTAACAAAATCGAGATAACATCTTCAATTTTATTCGATGTATGTAGAGAGGGCAAGTCCAATAAGTCTTTCATCTCCAATAGTATCTCAAGTAGGTTTCAGAAGTCTTAATGTTTAAAAGCTCTTTCTGCTGAAGCAAGTAGAGGAAAATTTGGAGATGATCCTTGCAACAATTAAATATTTGGAATATTGTGACTGCGAACAAGAAAACTAGTCAGTCTATAGATTTTTGGACGATTCTTGTGCGGATGCTATTCAACTTCATGCAATCCCATCTGATTTTACTAAATCTTCTAATAGGCTTCCAAGATCTTCCTTGTAAATGTTACACAATCTTTCATCTTCTTATATGGCACTATTACACCTATCGGTATGACTAATTCAGAGGAAGAAATAATTTCTTTAGATTTAAAAACCCTCCCTAAGCGATATAAATCATCCAATTAAGGTATAAAAAGGATGGCGATAATAGTCGTAGGTCATAAGTAAGGAATTGTGGATTCTGTAATTTTGGAAACTTGTTAATTTCTTGATACAAGCAAGTCAATACCGCAGCTCTGATACGCTTACGCATTCTTCAAAAATCTGCTGAAATTCTAATGTGCATGGTTCTTGATGGCTCAATTTAGTTTTAAGCTAAAGGAGTTACGAGATCGTTCCTGACAGCGACGAATAATGTAAAATGTAATTAACCATCTGCACTTATATGTTAACAGATTGATCCGGTAATAATTTTTAGTGTCTGGGAAAATTTTTTCTGCCGTGGCCCCCCTGGCCCCCCCTCTGGATACACTATGTAATATATATAGTATATATATAAATATATATTATATATATATATAATATCATATATTATAATATATTAAATATATAATATATAATGAATAATCTGAGTATTTAACTAATTACAAATATACAAATATATTAACTTGATTTATATACAATGGCGCATTATACAAAATATGTGATCGAGCAGCAGAATGAGACCTAATCATAGAGATATGAGGATGAATTGATATTAGTAATTTATTCTAGTTAGTTTCGTTAGTTATTAATTATAAAAGTCTTATAAATTACACCAAACAACACACAAGATGGAGACAACCTAAGAACTAATAACTCTCAATCAAAATTAAGCTTTCTACTTCATTTGTTGGCTCTCTTCACTTCCAAACTTTGATCTGATCCAACTGCTTGATCTTGATCATGATTTTAATAGTCGTATTATTAATTATATTGTACAATATCAATATATTGAGAGCAATTCATCTCATTATTACATTACACCATTCAATTGATATAGAAGTTTAGACAAGATTTGAAATAATTTACTACCTAATGAACTCCTTAACAGTTTGAACCTAACCGGTGATGAATTCCCTCCCCCTGCTACTTACTTCAATCCGTCACTACATACCTAAATAAGAATAAAATCAACTAGCACCTTTCTCTTCCCTCTTTCTTTGCGCTTCATTTCTCTTTTCCATATAACGTTTAATATTCTTTACATGTAACTTCTCTCTTTTGTAACACATCATCTAGTTGTCCTCTGTAGATATCTCACTTCAATTCTTATACTTCTTCTTTCTTAACTCTTCTTTCAAACACCTAATCAACTAATCTTTATATTCAAATAACAGCCTGAAAGGAAGTCGCAAGCATTTAACCAAAGGTTGAGAGCAAGGCTGAGGACAAATCTATCACCTCAATCTTCAATTCCTCTAAGCATTGTCTTAAGTACTATTCCAGGATTAGATTCCTCATTTAAGGCTATATAGTTCTGCGTCTATAGTGGGACCTAAGCTATCCTTTTGCAACACCTGAATTTCCACAGCATAGTCAATTTATTCTCCCACTCACCTTATCCCATTCAAATAACCGGATCTGTGATTGCACCCTTCCAATACCAAAATGAAGCATCTTGTAAAAATGCTCAAATTCTACTACTTCCCTTCATATCTACCACATCAATCTTCTTTCTCCTTACTTTCATTACTGCAGTCTACTTCTTCAATATGGTATGCCCTGTGCCTGTTGTTGTGTTTACTTAAACACTGACATCAAAATGATACGTCAGTCCTGGTGTGTTCATATCAATAATTTCCCTATCAATGTGATCTGTAACCTTTTCAATCTCCCTATTTGTTAACTCCCTACTGTTTTCAATCTTGCCAAACAATTCCCTGTCCTTTCCTAACGTTCTTTGATGTATTATGCTGAATAGGAAACAAGCCTCTCTCCTTCTTCTATCTCAACTCCTATGTATTTAAAACGTCCTTCTTCTTCATTTCCGATTTTTTAAATGTCTCTTCAAATTCCCTATCACCTCCCGTTCAACATTCCTTGTTCTCCATAAACAATCGTCCAACGTGGTGAACACATACACCTATTTAACCGATCTCCTTCCCACCATCACGGAGATAATTAAAACTTCTTTTTTCCCTCCTGTCTCCGTAATACCCCACAATTTCTCAACCAATCGGGGCTGCATCTTTAACCCTTTAGCTCCCTTATTAAAGTCTCCACACATACCACTTTTGCTTCCTTGGTGTTTGATGATAAACCTCTCTGGTTATTTTCAATCTCAATGCAGGTACGCTGTTTTTAATTCATGAACTTTGCACAGCATCCCATAATCGTCCCATAATTGAAACAGGACAGTTTAGTATTCTCGAGTCACATTGGACATCTGTTACTAATTCCTTCTCTTTTCCTCGAAATCCTCTACTACGAAGATTCTGGTTTGTCTCCTTCTATTCCTTTTTGTCATTAACCCATCTTGATCATCACTTTTCCTTCAATCCTGGCCAAAGTTACTCTTTATAAACATATGTTTCCTTCCAACTCTCAATTTCCCCTCTTTTGCCCTCCTGTGCGTTTCCAACTCTCCCTGCATCCCTTGTGATTTTCAAATAAAAACTTTATCATCACCTTTCTCCGGTTCCTCAGTCATGTCGTTCTCCTGCCTCACAGCACCTCGTGCCACCCCCCTCATTTTCACTGTTTCTCTAATCTGTTTTTCTTTCAGGTTCTCGTCGATTCTCGGTAACATCGGTATACCACTTATCCAGTAAACTAAATCTACCTCAGTCTCTCTCTCCCGCTTCTAATCGATTAGTTGTAAGCTTCGAACTTAGTTTGCTACTGTTCTTGCTGCTCTTCCAAGATTTTCAATTTTTCTTTCTCCTCCATCTTCAATCGCATAGTGCCATACTTTCCCCTTTCTTAAGCTCTTATTAATTTCTTCTCTCTAACGTTGTTCTTTGTCTACTATCTCTATCTTCCCGAATTCCTCTGTAATTTCAGTGCTCTCTCCTTCGGCTATCTAATCATCTGATGTGCCAATTCAATACTGGCGATCTCCGCGTTCCTACCTTTCGCGTCTGTAATTGCCCTTATTCCCTCGGTGAAGCTCCTTCTTCCGACTTCCTTCTCTTTCTTGGTCGTTTCACCCTGATTCTGTTATTGTAACCTATCACCGATCTCACAGAATCTCATTTCTACACTACTAACTGCCCGTCTCTTCCTAGCCGAACCTAGCAGTCCCTCTCATTCTTTTTCCATTTCCCTCTATAATAAATACACTTTCCTCCTATCTGCGCTCGTCTCAAAATTTGTGTCTCTAAACGTTTTCTAACCACGCTCTTGCTTATTCTATCCTCTCGATTCTCGTTAATATAGTTTCCTGCTAAATTATACCTCAGTTAGTACTCTGATATGATCGCAATTCATTTCCTTTTCAAACACCGTGAAATTTCTTTCATCCCTTCTTATCTATGTTCGTACGCCTAGATTTCTACGAATACTAATTGATCGGCGGCATAACCTCCGTTTCATGAACAGACTATTCCTGGCTGCATATAGTCCACCTTGAACATATATCCAATTAGGGTACCCCTCCGTCTTTCCATTTTCTCATTTTTCCTTTCACCAGCCCCACCCAGATCTCGCATCTTACCATTCTTCCATGACTCGTCTGCTGCTGTACATCTCATTTGTATACTGAACCTTTCAGTCAGATTTCTCATTTCCTTGTTATTAAATCCAATCCATTATCCGTAAAGAAACATTCAGGTGCTCCAAATACACTTATCCACTACAATACTGCTCTCTGCATTTCCTGCAACCTTCTTATTTCTTATCCATTTCCCTGACAAAACCTTGTGCCAGACGCGACCAATCATTAGAAACATTTTCCTTTAAATTCCCGCCAAATTTCCATAGCCACCACGTCATAATCTCTGGCTTGTGAAAGCCACCCACGGGCTTGTGTGTTTCTTATACCTTATCTCTAGCCTTACAGTTGTACAATAGGCCTTAACTCCTCCTCAATAATTCCTTCATGTCTCTCAACCACTCCTTCCGCCGTTGATATGCGACTTTATCATCTTCATAATTTTATCACAACTCCCATCATATTTTTCCTTATTTAACTTCAATAATAATTAATTCTCTCCCTCCCTCCATATCAACCATTCCTTTTTATAGCCTTACCGCAGCCACATGTTTCTTTTTTGTACCCTTCCGTTAGTGTCGAGTATCCGCTACTCTAAGAGTCTTACTGTTTATATTGTAGTACATTTGTTACCCCTATCTGCCAAAAATAACTTTTCTCGTTTAAATCTATCGTTACTT
>JABUQX010038096.1:12500-37974 GCA_015478945.1 Trachelipus rathkii
AAAGCAGCCATTAAAAAACGAGGGGATAAAAGTTTTTGAGAAACCACGATACCAGATGATAAGAGAATGAAGGATAAGAAAAACCTTTTTTCGAAAAGCAGAAGGAACAAGAGGACGAACTCTGCCAGTAGAAAATGTCAAATTAAAGGAACAGTAGAATCAGGTAAAGAAATAGTTTTGAAGTTTGATAGAAATATCAGCGAAGAAAAATCTCCCCATTTGTAGCAACCGACAACGCATAGTAGTCTAAGGAGGCAAAAGGCGTAACCGCATTGTACCTAAAGAGATAAACATCACCCACTAGAGATCACGCATACCAGAATTGACGAAGATCAGACGTAAATGGGCAATAAAATCCAGAACTGAAATTCACGAGAGAAAGTTAAAGAACAAAGAATAGCAGAATGAGTGGTTTATATCCGTGAGATACATAAAACTGACGACCTTCAGAATAATATCTAAAAGTATTTAATTGAAGAATATACAGCAAATAGCTCACGACCAAAAGTACTATAGCGAGTGACAGCAGGAGGAATTTTCTGAGAATAAAAAGCGAGAGGAACCAACAATCATTTTCAGTTTGCTCTAGTGAGAAGCTCCTACCGCAATAATCACTGCGCTCCTATAAAGTAGCGAGTTCAGCACCGTTCATGAAAAACAAGAAGAAGTGGTTGACCAATAGAGTTTACTCTTGTTCGAAAAGCCTCACAAGCACACAGTCAATAACCATGTCGAGCTGCCTCGACGACCTTGAACAAAGCAAAGCAGTAACTGCAGCTAATATGGCAGCAGCCTTGGGAGGAAACGACGATAAAATTTAAGGAGACCTAGGTAAGCACGAAGATCTTTGAGTGGTAGAAGAGGATATCACGACATAGCAAAACAACGATCAGGTAGTGGAGAAAGACCATAAAGAAGAAATTTTGTATAAAGCAAAATCGGGAAAACAGCACCCTCAAAGCTTTCTCGGAAATTTAAACGAAGACCAGCTTAGATAAACGAGAGAAAACAGTAACTAAATGAAAAGATGTGCCCTCCCGAGAACGAGAAGCAACTAATAGATCATCAATGTAAGCATATACAAAGGGTAAACCACTTAAAACATGATCTATCAAACGTTGAAAAGTAGCACTGGCATTACGAAGACCAAATGGCATAAAATTATACATAAAATTGCCAAAAGGAGTTGCAATACAAGTTTTAGGACGATCACAGGATTTAACTAGGAATTGAAAGGCAGAATTTAAGTCAGAGAAGAAAAAATGGCAATCCATTAGAGAAGAAAGTAAAATCATGAAGTGAGGAATAGAATAAGTATCAGCAACAGTTTTAGAATTTAGTAACATGTAGTCCCAATCTATTTGAAAAATCTGGCTTTGCTTCGAAAATAAATAAGAACAAGATATATAGAACGCCCTCAGACACTCTCTTTTCCAAAGCATTAAATTCAAAAACGCCATATTCTGAAATATTTTTATAACATTCGGTGAGTTGCAAACAGCAGACTACCCTTTTTACGTTCATTGAATCACTCCGAAAGCGGGTGTAAGCGGATGATAAATATTAAAAATAGCTGTTTAATTAGAAAATTCAGTAAATGCCAAAAGAACCGAAAAGAAAATAAGAGAGGAATCAGGAAGATTTTATCATAAATAAAAATCAAAATGAACAGCATTACAGTACAAGAGAATGTGTCATCAGTAACCGACTAATTGCCATGGTCCATAAGAATTATTGAATAAGACATTAAAAATCAAGTCAACACAATGATGTTTTGTGTAACATCGCCAAACGAGAAAAAAGTCCAACGGAAAAACGACGCAGCCAAATAAAGTAAGGAGCTTTTTCACCATAGACCACAAATGCTAGAACCATTGAGCAGCCCGTAATAGAAACAACAGGCGGAAGAGAAAGAACAAAACCCATCAACACAAATAGAAAACTACTGCCCCAGTCAAATAAGAAAAAACGTTAGAATCACCATCAATTATACGTAAAAGCGAACCTGGAAGAACAGCAAGTAACTTCAGAATAGAAACAGAAGAAAGAATCAACAGAAATGGAACAGAAAGTAGGAGCCGAGTAGTAGTATTAAACCAAAGACGATAAGCGAAATATTAGGAATTAAGAGCAATCATTATGAATTTGAGGAATTGACCTAACCAAGGGACGACGCAAACGATCTACGGTCCCGCCCGAGGGGAGTTCCTGGAAGACGATTTTGTAGATTAAAATTATCAGGGAGGAATGCAGTTACGTGCCTAACACCAAAAAATAAAGAAGTAGCATAAAGAGAACCCTTGAGAAGTGTCGGCAAAGAAGAACGGAAGCGCCAAGAAAGAAACGGAGTCAAGTCGAGAAGAGCAGATGCGAACACGACAAACGAGAGATAGAAACATTGTGTTGGCAAGGAAATAATTGAACATTCAATTGTCAACAAGGTAAAATGATTAGTAAGGGTCTAAAGATGAATTCCTTGGAAAGATACAGAAAGAAGTACTAAGAAAAAGCACGAGGTAAGAAAGATAGAGTCAGTTCGCAAGACGAAGATATATTGGAAGGAAGATAAGAAGAAGTTAGTACCAAATTGTAGAAGGAAAAGTAATAGAAGAAAAGAAGAGCAAATAATCCGCGAGAGTAAACCCATAGGGGTACAAAGGACTGGATATAGTATAGGACGAAAAAAAGATGAATTGCACGAATAAATAAATAATCTGCGCCTTCACAAATCTTAAGAACAAAGGCCTTCACCCATGAGAGAGCATGAATCTGAACAAAAACAGGAAGACGGTTCCTCAGGAAAAAGATGCGAAAAAGAGATTGGTACTATAGCAAGGGAAATGCCAGAAAATAGAGAAGCATAAACGGTAAAAAGCTTGAAGGAAGACGATCACCCAACACTTCATGTTCACAATTCATGAAAAACGGGTAGCATCAAGAAGAAAATGGCGTACGCCAATAATCCACAAAGAGTTAAATACAGAGTAAGAAGGAGCGATTGAAGTGTAAACACGATAGGATGATTTCTGAACTCATCAGGGAAATGCAGAGCAGAAAAAGAAATAGCCTTATCGAAATCTGATGAAGGAATCAAGGGAAAATTCAAATTGCTAATCGTGAATCAAACATCATCTCCGAACTGGCGGTGGGTAAGACAATACAGGAAACACGCGACATATGCCAGGTAGTCGCCGCAAAATTGCAGAATAGAGAGGAGGCGGTGGAGTACCTGCTGAGTAGGTTTGTTGAATGTGAGACATCAATATTGATGATTCAGCGATTGTTGTAACAGATATTGTTGTTGTGGATCATACAAGCGGAGGGATAAAGATAAAGTTGAGAGAAAATAGGGAGGGAATATATTCGAAGAAAGTAGGGTAACAGAATCAGATAAAGTAGAGTAGGATAGTAATCAGTAGTAGGGAGCAGTAACAATAGTAGTAGTACGAAATAGTAGTATTAGTAACAGTAGTAGTAGACATATTAAAAAATAAAATAATTTAATGAAATTCTCTCTTAAATCTACAAAGAATAATAAGTAGAAATAAAATTAAAATAAAATGAAAAATTAAAACAAAAATGAAAAATTAACAAAATATTTAGATTAAGACAAGGTTGAATGACTCTGGGCTTAAAAATTCAATTTCACTTTCAAAAAATAATTTTAATTATCAGTAAAGAAGTAAAGCATAAACTCAAATTTACTTGGTAACCTTTACAACTAGAAGACAATAAGATAATGTAACCTTACAACAATACAATAAGAATAGTTATAGGATATAAATTTTCAAAATTTTATTATAATTCAAGTCTGACGATGTGTTCAAGATAATCATACCAATATCTTTCAACACAACTTCTATTCTGGTTCAATTAAACGAGCCAGAAAACCCTACGAACAAACCATTGTGGTATCTATATTTTAATAAAAACATAAAAATAAAAATAATAGTAATGAAATATGAAAAGAATTAACAAACTAAGAAAGATAAGGATAAATAGTAGAAGATATCAATGATAAAAATAATAATAATAGAAACACACGATATGAGATTAATAATAATAATGATAAAAAATAATAATAATGCTAGTAATAATAATAATAATAAAAATAATAATAATAATAAAGGTAAAAATAGTTACCCATAAAGCATCCAAGTAATCAATAAATTTATAGTAATTAAATTATAATAATATATTAAATCCTTACAGTAACATCGAGTTACTTTTATTGCAAAACCACAACAAAACAAACAAAATAGTTTTATTCTAAACAAATTATTTAATAATATAAACTGTAAAAAAAAAAAATAAAATAAAAATAGTCACCAAGACATTAACACAGGTAAAAAACATACCCTCTTGTAAAACCCTTGGCGCACTTACGACTTAGTCCCTTTACATTGACCAACGATTAATGGTTTCCCACCAGCCACCTGCTGCCATACCTGTCAGTGGCAGACTGCACCACTGCATCATTTGCTTCCTTTTCATTTAACAATATTAAAATATTTAAACATCAACACTTGTTCTAAATGCTCACCATCTAATATAACTTCACACCGAGGACTGTCCCTCACTCACAACCATAGACCTTACTTCTATCTACGTTAATCTTCAAACCCCTCCTTTACAGCACCCCTTTGCCAATATTCTCTAACCAATCCTCTCCAAACCTTCAATCACCACCAAAACAAATCATAAGCATATAATAGGTAGGTGCCCTACCTCTCTTCCTTTCTCCTTCATTCTAACCATTTCTCCGCTGCCACCTCCCTACTCTCTATCTTCAATAATCCCATCCCATATATACAAATTGAATAGCCAAGGAGACTAAACACATCCCTGCATCACATCCGCTCTTAAATAAACCAAATCACTTTTACACCATGGTACTTACACACGCTCACTAATTCGTCATACATACTTTTTTCGCATTCAGAGCCTAACCCACCAACACCATTATTCACTAACCCTTGGCAAGAGCTTCCCTAAGGACCATCATAATAACGCCTGTTAAATCATAAAACCTAAATACAATCTAATCTTCTTCTGTTCTTAAATCATTGTTCAACGTAAGATTGATCCATACATCCTCTAGCCACGCAAACGCACCCTCTCACGATCAATCACAGTCACACGCACTGTGCCGACCAAAATACCCAGCATACGTATTGCCCTACAGCACTCAATAAATTAATTCCCCTAAAATTCCTACAGTTCCCCCTATCTCCCTACCCTTTTATAAGGTACTACTGGCTCTTCCCTCCAGTCCCATCGGAACTATACCTCCCTAAACGCTTATACCCCAACCTCGAAATCCAATCAATCAACCACTCGCCTCCGTCTTGATCATTTCACCAGTATTTCATCTATACCTGCAGATTACTCGAAATTCTTCATACTCTCCTCCTTCCATTAGCCTCTCCCTCCTTGCTAATGACGCATGCCCCAAAAATTACCATCTTCTGCACCATCAAACCCACACACAATTCACTATCACACTCTTCAATTAACTATACTGCCAATGTATACAATTTTTTTCAGTGTTCTTCAGGGTTGCCATACCATTCATTTCATCATTAAAAGCACCATCCTAATCATTATTCAAGCAAGTTTTCCCTCACTCTCAATTCTTAACCTTACGCGCTTCCTTCTAGAAAGCTTCCTATTCCCTTGTAAGTCTCCTTCATCCTCCTTCCAACCAAACGCTTCATGTTTACCTCTTCTTTTTCCTACGTATGCACACTTTTAGTATTTCTTTTTCTCTCCTTATAGATCAATTCCAAACATTTTTTCTCTCTGAAACTTCATCATTTGGCTTGTAGTAGCATTCAAACCACCTTCTTTTTACTTTGCCACTTCATCACTTCAATCATTCCACCACTCACTGGTGAACAATCTTCTACCTAATTTAGCAACATTCCTCATACTTCCTTGCTCTGCAACAAATGTTTCCTTCATTGCTCCCAGATTGTCAGTTTCATGCTCTCACTTCAACAGCTGATTTACTGCGAGCGCTCTTATACTTATCCTTATTACCTTGTGCAACTTAACTTCTCAACTCTTAATATCTAACCCACTTTCTTCCGTACACTTCCTCTCCATCTCAAGCCCCAACTAACTAATTACACTCAAAACAGAGCATAATGATCAATAACCCATCCTAATCCTCCATTTAACATCCAACACATCACTTTTAAATATATATAATATAGTATAGTATATAAATATAAATATATATAAATATATAAAAAATTAGATATATATAGTATATGATATATAATATATAATTATAATATAATATATATATATAATATATCTTGCAGTACATTTTCAATCATTAAATTTTATGTGTAAAAATCAGTAAACAAAGCTGTTATTAAAATGCCACATAACTGTCTTGACATTGCTGATAACCTTTACTTTGTGTGGTGAAACAACATATCCGTCCCCAAAACGCCAGATTATACCACATGTTAAAACCACTCGATTCCATTATTTCGGTTCAAGGTAAGTTCAGGGCAAGCTTGAACACCTCACATATGTTGCAATATCCTTTCAGTGACTCTCGTTTTGCTAATAAATAAGGCATTCTATAATTCGTTTTGCCGTCTAAATCTGGCGGGGTTAAAGTCATAGCAATACTCTATTTTGTTCGATTCACCGCTGCATATGATATGAAAGAAAAGAAGAAGTGGATGGTGAAATCCAAAACATTTCATGTGCTTTCCAGTCAGCCGACATAGAGATAATCTGCCAGTACCTCAGTCTTCATAAGAAAACCAATTGCAGGTTGATGTTGATGAGGAAAGTACAAGGGAGGATACCCTGAACCTTCAACATCGCTGCATGGGGATACCGAATTTCCTACGAACCTGACCCATGTAGCTCTACAGAATCTAATCACAGGTGGATTAAAGCGACTTTAATAAACGGACTCCCAAAGTGACAAAGCAGAACTTCTTGGATCAAGGCTCGATCTAGACTACAACCTGATGTGAAAGTGACCTCTGTATAGAAGTATAGAAAAGGATGATACATCACTTCAAAAAGGAATAACCTTCGATTTTGTGTGACTGAACGGCTTTGATGAACACAAACTGGAGAACTTTTTAATGAGATTTCCAAATTGTTTAAAAGCTATTTGCTGCAGAATAGTAATTCACTTCTGTTCCTGTAGGCCATTGTTTCTCAGGCCGGGGGGGGGGGGGCGCGGTGGGGCACAAAAAAATAAAATATTAATGTACGAAAAAGAGCTTTTATTAATGAATTATAATCAAATGTTACACAGTTGTTATTTATAAAAAGATGCACGATCGTGTTTCAACATGTTTGAACTTGTCGCTCGCCGTTTCTCGTTTTAAGTGTAAATACCTTATTTGTCATATTAGTGATGCAAAATTATTATTATTATGCGTTATGGGGGTCGCGAGGTTTAAAAGGTAGAGAAACGCTGCTGTAGGCCATACGTCCATACGAAGGAAGCATATGTAAACATTGAAATACTTCTGGAATCAATCATGTATGAAGAACACCAATGGCATATCTGTGGAGACCTCAAAGTCATATGGATACTACTACTCATGCAGTCAGGGTACACAAAGTATTGCGATTTCCTTTGTGAATGGGACAGTCGTGCATAATCTTTGCACTACAAGAAGAAAACTTGGCCAGCATTGCCCGTGTCCAGGGATTAAAAATGTACAACATAGCCTTCTAGTTGAATGAAATAAATAAATTTCTACCTTCTTTACACATCAAAATGGAACTAATGAAGAATTTTGTGAAAGAGATGAATAAGAATGGAGAGGGGTTCAAGTACCTGAGGGAGAAATTTCAACTGCTGAGTGACGCCAAAATTAAGGAAGGGATCTTCGTTGGCCTCGAGATTCGTGATCTGAAAGGCGAAAACCTCAGGCAAATCTGCAAAGTCCGCGAGAAAGCAGCTTGGGAAGCATTTGAAAGCGTTGTTCATGACTTTCTCGGCAACTGAAGGGTTGGTACCTATACTGAGATTGTGAACAACCTTTTTGATAAGTTTCATAAGTTGGTTGCAACATGTCGCTTAAAATTCACATTCTGGAATTTTTCTGGACAACTGTGATGCATTAAGTGATATGAGCACGGAGAGCGATTCCACCACGATATTTCAGTCACAGAACGAAAATAAAAGGGTAAGTGGAGTACATCTATGTTTGCAAACTGCTGTTGGACCTTAAAAAGGGACATTACAGAAGAGACATAAGCCACAAAGGGAAAAAGTCGCTCGAACAACTGAGTAAATCATATAACTTAAATAAAATTGTAGTTTTAAATTCTATTTTAAGATATTTAACTTTATTTTCTTAACTATAATACTTCCCACGCCTCATTTCAAAATACATAGGTATTTAAAGTTTGTATTTAACGCGTCTCATTAATACATATAATGTAGTATATCTTAAAAACTAGAGCTAATATAAAGATTTTAAGGTCATATTGGTTTTTCTCAGACTAAAATTAGTTAATTTTTACTATTTTTAGAGCAATTGTAGAGAAAATGTATTTATTTTGTGTAACGGTGTTGTTATTGTAGGAAAGTCATTTTTTCCCTTTCCTAAACGAGCTATGTAGCTTGAAAATAAATATTTAATTCTTTATAAATTGTTAAAACTTTTCTATAATGGAAAGCTGTGTTTAACGGTGATGTTATTGTAATTCACCCATTCATTTACTCTTTCCTTTATTGAGAAATTAGATTACTCTGAAAATTGTTTTTTTTTTCAGTGTGAATGTACTGAAATATTATACATATATATATATATTATTATATATATATATATATATATATAATAATAAAATATTGGAGCTAAATGATATATATATATATATTATACCTATATATTAACACTCAAAATTACTAAAGTTATACTATTGGAATAGAAAATGTAGTCCTGATTTATATATATATATATATAATTATATATATATTATATACCCGGTGATGAGCCCTTATTGAGTATATAACTTATATTATCTATAGCTATAGGAGTATACTATCTGTATTCACTATTCATTTTTATCAAACTACTATTATTACTATATATTACTATATATTAGGAAATATATTCATATAACCTATTATATATATATATAATATTATTATAACTACTCAGGTATAACTTATCTCCCTTAAAAACTGCAGACAAAGTTTGAAACTCTTGGCTACAGGGTGTAAATGTTAATAAGCTACTTGGTACAAAAATCATATGCAAAAGTAATAAAACATTTTTTTTTTCTCTAAACAAGCAACTTCTATGTGCGACCCGCCTTATAGATTATATATATATATATATACTTATAATATATATTCACACTACCACTACTCGACTTATTAATTCCCCTATATTATTATATAATACTTATCCTCATATCACCATGGTTTAATTGTTAACTAAGCTCATACACTACTCATATAAATATATCCTAATAACTATATAATAAATATTCACTATATATATAATATAAACTTTTAATACTACTACACTCTGCATAATCGTTCTATATATATATTTTATATCTCATTTATCTATATTAATATTATAATTCTATATATATAATTATACAAAGGTGGTATCTGAATTAACAATCTGCCCAAAATATACATGGGTAAAATTATCTGATATATCTATACGGATAAATTAAATCTAATCTTCTACATATATAAATAAAATTATGTTGTATAACTATGTAGTGTATAACTAAAGGATAAAAATAAATATAAAACTGAAATCTGAAATGTAACATATATAAACTATAGCTAAACATTTATTTGAGAAATCAAATATATTATATATTATCTTTGTATATTATAAAACAGTATGAAGTATATATTTTGGTATATATTAAGTATATGTATAATATTCTTTCTTTATATTATAAACATAAATAAAATAATACACACAAATAAACACTAAATATTTGGGCAAATAATTTTCATATGATCTTGGGGGAAGAAATCTGAAGATAGTTTACAAACTAATCATTTTAGGTAGCCTATTAAATCTTAATTTCACTAGACCATACTAATTATTCGGTCGAGGGGAAAATATTAAACTTTTTTTAAATCTAATTTTTTTTAGGGGGGGGTTTTTAAAACTTTTAAATATGAATATGGTATATTTAAAATATAATCAAGGATAATCAAGAAAATTGCATAAAAATAAAAATCAAGGATATCATGCAAACATTTGCCCAGTCAACACAGAGAATAATAACTTTTAAAGAGAAGAAATTGTTAAAAAAATGTTTTGTTTCAAATTTATAAAAAGGATATTAGTGAATTAATTTATTAAAGTAAGAGAATAATGGACTTCGGTAACAGGTAGGTATGTAACAGGATTTAACAAAGAGGAATTTTATTATTATTTTATTTTATTAACTCGTTGTTTTATCTAGTATCCTGTCTCAACTTTTCATTAACCGGTAATAACTCAATTCGAGTAGTTACACCAAGGCTTGATAGACAATATATCTGTTCCAGTCTGGATTCGGTTCTATGGGAGCGGTCTTGGTATTGCGATGCTTAATGCCCATCACCAGCTCACAAATTCTTTGGGTACTCGGAGAGGCATAGTCAAAGACACCTCAACAACAGAGGCTGAAGCTATTTTATTTCATTCATACTTTAACTACATTATCTTATTTCGATTTTGTGGTGAAATTGAGGTGAAGTAAAGTCCACCTTCAATCACATCGAATACAAGACTAAGAGGTTCATTAGACCTAATACCTTTAATAAATGCTACTATATGGAATACATATTCTACGAACTGGTAAAATGCTATGTCTGATCGAAAGTATCTCATTCGACTATAGCACATCAGGTTCGAAATCATAGCTTAGAGAAAGATAGAGGAGGAGACGGAGAATATCCTAAAGCTAAACAAACTGGATACATTGTATTAAAGAGCTCCTTAACAAGCTGCGTGGAGGAATAATGGTGCGGAACTGTTTTGATGTGGTCAGTGACCTAGATGTATTCTCACATACCCACTGACAATCAATTATATAATACAGAATAATCATATGATAAATATGTTTTGTCCTACTTTATATGAAAAAAAGAGGCATATAACTAAGACGCGTGTATCCGGTGTAAAATTCAAGATGGGTATTCCAATTTCAATATAGATTCTAAAACCATTCAATGCCTTTATGGCTAAATAAAGCTAGCGGGATATAAAAATTGGGAAGAGTCTCTAAGCCATACAAAATGCCTAACACGCTTATTAACAATGGCAACTAAAGATAATACAAAAGAAGATCATGGAAAGACTCTATGTGAAATAGCAATTGATGAGCCAATCATGAACTAGACGCGTCTACATACAAGTGCTCTTCAAAGGATCAATTTTAATAATTGGATCCCGAGCTCATTCTCTTAAAGTGAGACTGAGTATTATACAAAGGACCACAGGGAAACCTTAGATGGAATCTTATAAAACAATTTTATTAATCACACTTTCCCTCGTCACTTTAATAAGTAATAGTTAATTGACTAAAAGACGGGAGGAAAGTATGAAATATAGTGGATTATAGAAGATCCAATAGATGGACGGAAAGTCGTCTGGATGCGGTATCTCCCCTGATTATCGGGTATAGTGGGCACAAATAAATTCCTTCGGTCCCACATAAATCTCCTTGGAGGAGGATGGCATATTCCCATGCCCTTGCTTCAACAGGGAATGGAGAGTCTGCTTCCGCTGCTGGTAAGAGTGTTTAGGGTAAGCTATGCCCTGGGATACATTCCCCAGCTGTGGAGGAAAGTAAAGGTGGTTTTTATCCCCAAGACGGGGAGACGGTCCACGTCTGACCCCAGATCCAATCGACCTATAAGTCTTACATCATTTCTTTTGAAAACAATGGGAAAGATGCTAGACCACCACATAAGGGTGGAAAATTCGATAGAAGAAAATCCCTCCTAATCAATGGGCCTACCAAGTCTCGGTAGAAATATCATACAGTTATGGTCGCACTAGATTGCTTTGAGTACTATCAAGATAGGTAAAGGTAGAGCTGCTATGAATCAAACAAGGAGGTGGCGGAATTTGTGTTTTCTCTGGATGTGCTAGTGGTGCTTATTTGATAGTACTACCTATGCTAATGTGAGTCCATGAAATAAGGGGTAGGAATGTCGGCGCGCCTACCAAGGGCTGATCGGACTCCTCAAACGATATGGCTTTTGGGATAAATAGTCTAATGTTGGTGACACACGCGTATTTAGGCTGAACTGGGATGGGGAGATGATCACTGTGAATCGTGGAGGGGATGCCTCCAAAGGAGGGGTACTTATCTGGACCACTCTTTTTAATGGACCATGGTGGTCGATAATCTCCTCACCAAACTCAGTGAATCCGGATTCGAAGAGTGCACAGGATCATCCGCGGATGACCTTTGTAAATTATATATATAGCCAGGCATGCACACATAGATGTCTTATGTGAACTCATAAAGCACAAATGCCCTCAAATTAATATCCTACCATATTGCAGTGCTTGGAAAGGGATACTTAAACATCTACATTCCAAGCAAACAGTTAATAATACGTGATCCACCTTTCACAAAGTGAAGCAGGAAAGCTAAGATACCCAATCTGGCTTCCCAAGAATTGGTGACGTCACTATAATCCACTTTAACACATCTGATAACGTCACAATATCTGTGGAGATAAATCCTAAGATCACAAACTAACGTGGAATCACAATCTTAACCAGTGTGGACAAATGGTAGACAGTATGGACGCTATTTGAGCACTGTCGATAAGACTTGGCAATAACATTGGGAACTTAGTAAAACTAAAGAATTACGCAATGTTGGTTAATCATAACTGTTATAGGTTCTGACCTATAAATCGATCCCTATGCCTCACTTTGTTTGTTGACCGAAGTGTAACAAGAGGTTACTAGCATCGAATATATAAACTGGAGAAGATTTGCAAGTGCTTGCCATATGCTTAGTCGATTACAGGGCAATGCATACATTGCCCTAACTTGTCTAGCCCATGGAGCATTCTGATAGGCTCCTTCTCTCATACTTTTGCTATCATTTCACATGAAGGTAGGCCCATTGATCTGTGCAACTCCATAACTGGCTCATTTTTCTCATTTACGGTCGAATTAACTAAAACGAACTCGGCACGAGCCTTCGACATTTTGGAAGGATGTTACCCTAGGAGTGCCAATGTGGGCCGAGTGTAGCTCGGACTATTGCCCGCAAAGCAAAAAAGCTTTGGACGAACGTATACCAACACTTGCTCTAGCAAACCGTTCAACTGGGTACACGGAGGTCCCTAAACTTGAATCGGAAACCATTATGTTGGTACACTGATGGATCGGTGATGATGTGGACTGGCGCGGACTGGTTGACCCAATTGCCAGGCGCATGTATTTCAGCCGCCCTCGGGTCTTTTTCCACCATCTTTCAAAAGCGAGATTTACGCTATAATGGCTTGTGCCAGAATAAACATAGAAAAGGGATGCGAGGGGCAAAGATCTCTGTGGCAACTGATAGTCAGGCGGCTTATCGGGCTCTGAGCTCCTGCATGTATGACTCAAAACTGGTTTGGGAATGTCAACGTACCCTACAGCAAACTGGCTCAACACAACAGAGGTTAATCTGATGTGGGTGCCCGGGCATAAAGGTGTACCAGGCAATGAGGAGGCCGATCGCCTCGCTAAGGAAGGAGCCAGAGCCGCCTACTGTGGTCCGGAACGCCTTTTGTGGACTTTCCTAAGGCCCACATTAAGAATTTCTGAAACAATGGGAACACAGAGCTATGACCAATTACTGACGAATCCCTGTCCTCAGACAGGCGAATATCTGATTGATCTTCTCCGAGAAAGGCCAAAAGAAGTGCTTGCTCGAGTAGATCTGATTTCGAATTCTGCTGAATCTGACTGGACATGGGCCAGTCAGATATGTTTCATCTCACGAAAATGGGAAAAGTTGTATGTGAGATACATGCCGCTACTGCCGCGAAGCAGTAGAAACGGCAGAACACAATCTATGTAATTGCGAAGCTTAAGCTGGCAAAGATACTGGTATTGGCAGAGGGATGTACTGAAGCCTTACGATATCAAAACCTCGCCTCCTGGAAGAGTCCTGAAATTCCTGCGGAAAATCGGGATGAACCAGGAGTTTTAATCAGACAAGGGCGTGTCACAAAAGATCCAAATGGGTCGCAGTGACAAGGGGCCTCAATAGAGACCACCACCCTAACAATCTAATCTAATCTAAATATCCAGTATTCAGCAGGATGGTAAAATTTCACATCCAATGCATATACTCGTATATATATATATAACCGTATTATATATATATATATATATATATATATATATATATATATTATAATATATATTAATATATATATATATATATACTTATATATAATAATATATATATATATATATTTATTATATAATATATATATATTATATATATATATATATATATATATATTATATATAATATACATATATATATATATATATATATATATATATATATATATATATATTGAAAATCTGGAAATTGTAGTTTATTTCATCTATTCTTAAATGTCATCCACAGTTAAACTAAAGTAAAATATAAATTTTTATAATTAATTTAGCTATTAATATGTTTTTTTTCCTCAAAAGCTCTCTAAAATCACACAAAAATAGTGCTTATGTATAAACAATAATGGAACAATGTAAAAAGTAAGCTCATATCTTTCCACACGTAGTTTCTGATACTATAGTTTTACTTTTACCTTAATTGCTTTCCACTTTAAACCTAAGACCACTTAACGAAATAGACTCACTCCTTTTAAAAGAGAAGAAAAAAAAGAAATAAAAATCTAGATTATGCGAGACATTTTAATACGAATTTCTTTGCCATATTGGAGAGCATTAGTAAATATGCTCAAAATATTTTTAAAAACGTTCGCATCAAAATAAACAATTCATCTTAGAATGCACAAAGAATTTCACCTTTAAAGAATCCAAAATATTGAAATTGCCTATTCTATGATTAACATGTAGAGGAAAACCCAAATTCATTTTAAAAGGTTACTATATGATTAAAAATGAATAATCCAATCAGAGGATAGTTTTATGACAGAAGATATGGAAAAAAAATTAATTGACATGAAAATTCTAAACGTGCTCATGAATTATGCTTGAAACTAACTTTTATGATCATAATAGTTAAGTTAAAGTTTAATTACCTATTTGTCATCACAAAAACTAACTTTTAAATAAGGATGTTTTCCTGCTATTACACCAAATTTCATAACTTCATCAAAATCTATTTAATTAATTAAATTATTATTTATTATTATTAGTTACATTATTATTATTAATTATTATATTAATATATATTATTATTAATTATGATTATTATTTACATTATTATTATTATTTATATTATTATATATTATGCTATAATTAAATAATTTATTAATGAAAGGTATAAATTAATTATAAAATTAACCTTAATATTCCAATACCCCTTGATAAGGAAGGTGAAAGATTATTCATTCATAAATCTGTCTATAATTTAGTATATTTAATTTCATTGTAACTTCATCAAAATCTATTTAATTAACTAAACTAAGAGTAAGATTTAATGCATAAAAAAAAAACTTTTCATTTTAATTTTCTTCATGCAAAATGCTGAACACCAAAATATATTGAAGTGTGTATTTATTACTTGGTTATCTTTTAATGCTTGTGGAGCAGAAATTGTACAGCCATAACCTAGACTGTTAATTTAAAACTGAACTTATAACTAGTTCATTATTCTCTCTCTCGCTCTCTCTCTCTTTTCTCTCTCTCTTCTCTCTCTCTCTCTCTCTCTCTCTCTCTTCTCAATATTACAAAAATTAACGAACACTGTGAATTTATAAGGTCTTAAACATCTGTGACCAAGTTCGTAACCCTTTTCTGGCTTATGACACAAAATCACCAAGGACGATCAGTGCACGCTTTACCTAGTGATGCTATTGAAATTAAAAATGCTAATTCAATAATATTAATAAGAGTATAGTAGTTTACTCATCATTTGCAGAGAGTGCAACAAAAAATACTCTTCAATCTGTAAAGATTTTCTTATTCTATATAAGTTAAACACGATGAATGTTTGAAATTTTCGACTATAGAGATCTGAAAAAAACTGATAGCTATATAACTTACATTTGTTATATTTTGTTTTTTATTATATGTAGGAGCGCTTACAGCGACCCATCTCTAGGGAATCCCCGGCAACCCAAGTTCTGGTCACGACATCAAGTCTTGCGCGATAGACCATTTGTTAAGAAATACCATAATTACAAAACGAAAGAGAAAGAGCAAATTACTCTTCGAAATGATTCCAATTCCACAACTCTTTTTCCACAGATTTACAATAGAACGAAAAGCAGCAAGTTACTGATCTTATAATATATAAAACCAAATTTCGAGCCATGTATGCAAATCTTAACATAATGTATTTAAAATTTATACTTAATATCCTACGTTATTTTAACTAATTATAAAGCGTAAAATATTATTTGTATATCGCACTATTATAAATCTAACAATTAGTAGTTACCTGGTACCACTATTATATATTCAAATATTATTGATATTAATATTTTTTATATATAGAGAGAGAGAGAGAGAGAGAAGGAGAGACGGGACTTAATTCCTATCCTATAAAATACTATACGTAAATTTTATATACGTGCAATACATAATTTAATTATATTGATTGAATTTCATTAATATAGAAGAAAGATTCATGATATTAGTTCATAATCAATATTTCCCTAATAAAAGGTGTATGCAATCTGTTATAATACAAAGAACATAATAATGCAATTTCAGGATTTAGTAGTTAAAATTCTTATAATATAAAAATGAATATTTCAATCTTCAGCTGAGTCACATGCCATAAAAATGCTGTGTGATGTATTTTAGTCTAATTGAAGTTTTTCAACATATTTTATATATTGTTAGTTTTTGTATTTTATTATTTTATTTTATTGATTTGTTTCATGGATACTGAAAATTTATCAATTTTAAATACAATAAATACTATGAAAAATTTAAAATTATGTTCCGTAGATATGGTTATTAATATTATAGTATTGTTATACTCAAAAGAAATAGTAGTATAACAGTTAAAAAGCGTACTGTGTGTGTTAATTTTGAAACTTTGTCATAATTAGTGTAATACTACTTATACTACTCGAAAGTACTACTACTACCTCAAGTAGTACTATACTATACTACTACTACTACTAGGAAATTTACTAGTAAGATACTACTTATATTCTTCACTACTACTATTACTTTATCATCTCATTGATAGTCTATCTGAATTATATCAATAATAATAATATAATAATATATTAATCTCTAAACTATATCTTATAATATTAATTAAATCAATATTAATAATAATAATTATGATTCATATCCGAAATAATAATATATGATTTAATAATTAATATCTAATTGAATTAAATAATAATTTCTAGAGAGAGCGAAAATGAATACTCATTGATATAGAACATGTGTAATCAGGAAAAAGTAAGAGTGTAGAAGCGATAACCTACACACCGGACGTGTCTCCAATTTTAGACCGTGGTCATTGTTCGGAGGATACAGAAGTTTTGTGTTTCAATTTAATTGCAAGAGATAGAGATGTAATTCATCTATAGTGGGATACATAGTAAAATCTAGTAAAACCAACCAGGTTAAACCCAGTTAAATATGGGAAAGCAATACACACGTATACAAATCCATTTTAATATGAAATTTGTTGCTTATTTAATTTTATTTCCCAAGTTATGTAATTCAGATATTTCGTTAAGAATCTTTTTATTAAATTAAGCCGGAATTCCCAACTCATGAAATTTATAAGTGAAATATTTGTGTTTTAGAGTGTTGCAGGTACACCTAGTATCCATTATAATAGCTGTATTTGCAAATAATGATAGCTTTTTTGATTTTTCATCAAAATTATTTTTTTAAACTTCACATTAATGTAAATAATTTAGATTTTATATATTAGAATTTATTTTGATAGCTCTATAAATAATAGCAGTTACGTAGTTGATATACAGGCGAATATTGGTTATTAAAAGTTTTAATATTTTTTCTCAGAATAGTCCTTATAATTATTCTTCTTGAAAATAAAACTTTTAAAGATTAAATATTTGAAATATTAATATAAATATATAATATAATAATATATATATTCATAATATATATTATAATATAATAATATAATAATATAAATAATATATATTATAATAATATATATAATTAATAATATAAAATAGTATAATAATGATAGCATAATAATTGTATAAATCAATAAATAATCATAATAATAATTATATAATATATGATAATTAACAAAAATAATATATAATTATATATAATATATAGATGATAATAATAATAAGGATAGATAGATAATAGGTAATAGAAAAAAAAATATAAGATATAGATATATATATATTAATTATAAGCAATATAAATTAAGAATTTATTTATAGTTATAAATAATAATTAAATTTATATAACTATATTACCTATGATAATTTTAATAATTATTATTTAATTATTGCTAATTTGTTTTATAAGTAATAATTAATAATATGTTAATAAATCATTTATAAAAATATAACATTAGTATATAAATAATAATAATAATATATAATAATAGAATATGAATAATAATAATTATATTAGGTAATAATATTATAGTATAATAATAAGTAAAAGAATCTAAACGGAAAATAATGAAGCATATATCAGTAAACATCATACTACTGAAATTGGCTTGAGTGATCGCATAATATTCGCATATTTGGATGACGTCCATCACTGCATATTTTGATCATTGGGAGAATAAATTTGAAGCCCCGGATTACAAATTGGTTGTGTTTCAGCGATGAATTAAGTCACTATGAGCCTTTATAATCGATATGTGTCAAACTACTAGAAGGAATTTGACAGCCAAGCCCCGGATCCTTAGCCCTTAATATGTATCCGACATCTGCAGTTTAATGTTTACTCGTCATTTGTCAAAGGATAGATCCTTCATATAAGCTTGAGGGATTTTTAACCCAATTTAATATTATTATTATGTGATAACTCTTATTTTATCTATGTTTTTATTAACATATATTAATATTTATAATTTATTAATTATTAATACATACTCTATAATATCATCATATCTTATTATACTACTACTTACTCTATAAACTTGTTCTATAAGTTTAATAGGTTATCCTATATACCTTACAGGGTATGTATTTGATTAATCTATATATATATTTTAACCTATATATATATTTGCATAACTACTATATGATTAGTTTATAGATTTATATATATAATATATGTAGTTATGTTATAAAGAATATAATATATAATATTATAATATGATATATATTTATATATATATTAATATTTTATATTTATTATATTAATAATATATTAAAATTATTATATATTATTATATATATATAATAATTAATGTATATATTTATAATATAATATTCTATATATATATAATATATAATTATATCCTTCAAATTTGGAAAATTGAGATAAATGACTTATTAAGTTTTTTTTATATTTAATTGAGATTTCGTAAGTACTATTTTGGGAATCCATTTTAAAATCGTGATAGTGAAGAAAAAGTCGTAAAAAAATGATTTTGATTCCTACATATCTGTGAGTTATGGATTGACATATTATTAATATATATAAGGATCATTGATTTCTTTCCGTATTAGCTAGAGTCACTAGTTGAAACCTCTCTGGTCAAAATTCTCCATATGATAAAATAATTCATTGACTGATAGAAATTAACGATAACAATTCATTAATCTCGGAACATAATCGAAATTTAAGGATAATCGAAACTAAGTAGCTACACAATATCCATCACTTTTTATCACCAACTCCATTCACGTAAATTAATCACTACTCTAAGAATTCCACGTTTTTACTGCGTAGTACAACGTTATGGAGAGGCTATGTAAGATACACCTATTATATATCTATCACTAAAACACTCTTATAAGAATTAAACCAATATTTATTATCTAACACAGTAATAATAAGGTTAAAATTGTAATTAGCAGCTTATAATATTATATATATATTAACATATAGTAACTTACCATACGCTATAAATATTAATAAGTTCGCTCTTTAATTAGTTTTTGTACCACCCCGCAATTCGTATAATATATGTATGAATGACATAAGAGCTATATTTTGTATAATATTGAGCGTAAAAGATTTTTCGAATGAGGAACCAATACTCTTATTATTAGACAATAACTCACTATACATGCACACTCTACTTACATCACTCAAGCAATATATTACTAAAAGATACACCAGCTACACACTACGACACACATTCAGAATTTATTATATCACAAACTCAACTTAAACGACCATTTGTTCTAATAGACCCTCAATAGCTATGATAAGTAATACTATCTCACAGCTGAGAGACGTGTAATGTCTCAAATATTGTACACCTTACGAAACTTATAAGTCCTTCTAACTTTCAAGTTGTATATAAATAATGCCTCAACTCTTAATATAGAACTGAATCAGTTAATGACTATATGAACATCTACCTTGTGGTCCTCTCATTTAACTCTTTCAAATAAATAACATAACTAATATTGAATTATATAATATAAAATATAACCTCACTAGAGAGATTTATAGTGAATATATAAATAAACTAATAATATTATAATACTATAACAATAGACATAATAATATTAAGAATCTCCTAATATTACTATAATAATATAAATATGTAATAAAAGATTTTTTTTTATACTCCTGTTAAAACTATATAGTATACAGACACCAGATAACATACTTTATTATAACATATAGATAAAACACATATATATAACTAACATATATATGACGTACACACTACCTAACACATAACACACTATCTTATATATATATATTAGACTACTATCAAGCACCCATTAAAATAAATTAAATTAAGATATATTAATTATATTCTATATTATATATATATATTATATAATATATACATATATATATATAATAAATTTAAATGTATAGCTATATACTAAAAAAAAATAACAAAATCTAAATACGAAAAGTCTAATGCTATTTAATAATTACTTTTATCGTTTCATGATAATAACACGAGAAAAATCTTTTATACTGTAATAACTTAGGTACAATATGATATGTACATTTATTCGAAATAACTTGATTTCTGAAGGTGATTCTTGTATAATTAGACGTTTGGAATGATCCTATGTATATTAAGATAGTAATATTATATACAATTTACGATGGATAGATAGGATATGTTTATATAAGTACTATATAAACACAAGATATGATAAGATTGCATTTTTTATGATAATTATTATGTTAATAGATTTTGAGAGGGAATATGTAAATTTATAAATTTAATTATTTATAAAATTAGGTAATAATTATAATACGTTATTATTAATATAGAATCTTGAATTTAATTATTTCACTAGATGAATATAACTTATACTATGTGAAATATTTGTTTTTAACTGTATTTAACGGAATCTAGTTTCTTAAGAGTGAGCTATAGTTAGCTCATATGTGAACAACAAATCATACAAAAGAATATATATAATTGTAATAATAGATAGAGATATATATAGTGTCTATATACCTCATGATCTGATTAATATATATATAATATATATTAGATAATTAACTTCTATATGAGCCTGTCTACCATACCCGTACGATAATTCGGAAACACTTTTAATGGTTCTATCACGCAATAACAAGATCTATTTTAAGAAATATAACAAACAGCCAACTGGCTAACAATATGATATGTTAAGTGAATCACCAAAATTGAAACATTCTTTCAAACTACTTCCTTATTTGTTTTCTGTAACTCAGAACTAGTAAGCCGTGTTTCTGGCGTGCTTTTAAATTGTCTCCCATTCTATTTTGTATATAGTTCATATTCGTCATGCATATTCATTCATTCTCATCTCCCTAAATTAATTTTTGTGAATTTATTGTATCAATTTTTTGATAAATACTCTTTTTATAAATATAAGTCAATTAAAAATGATTTCATTAATCATAACCTATATAATATATGCATACTTCCGTATTTTCTAATGTTTCCTTCTACCGTTATTATGGCTTCATAAGAAGTGATCTGCCGGTTCGATATATAATATTACTTATTATATATACTTTTAGTATCACTAAAAGATATTAATATAAAAATTCTATATATATATAATACAATTTATATATGATTATAATATAAAAATAAATACACTATAATACAAACATTAGTACGAGAAATTAGCACCTTATATATCCAGTATGTATATTTATATATTATCAAACATACAAAAAACAATTTAAATATTTATTACTTAAAATATAAAATTATAAACATCCGCATTCTATATATTAAACATATTAATATAGTCATACATTTATCAATTCCCGTGACATCTGATGTGATCTCAAAACTCGCAATGTAATATTTAAGAATTTATCATAGAATAAAGAAAAGTTATTTTTAACAAAAAGAATACATATTTCCATATATATAAATACTTATACTTAATAAATAATATCTGTTCCGATTCTCATATTAAATATATTGAACAAATAAATAATTATTAAATAAAATAATGGTAAAACAATTATTATAGCACAACCTATTAATAATTAAATATACCTCCAAAACTATTCGTAATCTACTACTATGATAATTATTATATAATTAATAATTATAATAATATATTATATTATATATATAAATATATAATATATTATATATATATACCAACTAATAGTTTAATAATATCCTAAATTTGTATATACACAAATAAATATCTAAAAATAATAACTGTATCGAATAACCCGTTATATATACTATATATATATTACCCCTATATATAACTAAAAAATAACCGTTAATATTAATATACTACCAAATATTATATCATACACATAATCAAATTATAATATATATATATATTAATTCTATATATATATACATATACTATTGATCGTTACTATTATTTATATATATATATACTCAAGAGTATAAATATATAAAATAAATAAAAAACCTGAATAAAATATAAATAACTAAAATATATAATATTAATATAACACAATAATATATATATTAATAAATAAATAAATATAATATATGAATTGATGATAGTAATAATAAAAGATAAAAATATAAAACATATAAATATTGGATAAAATAACTAGATATATTAACTAATTAAAACTATAAACTAAAAAAATAATAAACTATAAATATAACAAATATCCAAATAACTATATAATATTAACATAACATATAAATAAGATATATCCTAAAATACTTAATCATATACAACATTTATAATACATATATAATAATATATAAAACATATATTAAATAATAATAATATAATATTACATAATATAATATATATAAATATTAAAAATAATCATTAATATAATAATAATATATATATATATATATATATATATATAATATATATATATATATATATTTATATATACCGTATATACTCAACTACTATATATATATATCCGTACTAGCAAATATGTTATAGATCTAGAATATCTAAATAATCTAGAATGTAGAGAACTAAAAATAATGGAATATGTACTGTACCTGAATTGAGGAAGCATATTGTAGTACCTAATATCCTACTATACTAATATACTATGGCCTCCTCTACTATTAAGAACAATCATATATAATAAGTATCAATTTAACGTAATATCTGATCTCCCAATAATACATAGTATATATAACCTGATTCCAATCGGCATATACACGTATAAATATAATCATTCTTCGTACATTATCCCTATAGATATCTGTCTACTTCATTATCATCTCGTATAATTGTATAAGTATTACCATCTACTTATTTAAAGCTTTCTTAATTACCTTTATATAAAGAATTTTATTTAACTATTCAATCAAATATTCATCAGGATTTCTATTCAATATATTGTACCGGTGTGGGTGGAGATACCAGTCTGTTCCAATTCTTAGAGCAAGAGACGACTATTGCATTCAGATTACCCAAGGAGATCCTCTTGCATTCATTCTTATGCTTGGTTCCTACTTAGCTCCCTTGCATCTAAGGGAAGATTTCTGTGGTATAACTCTAGCTGATCTTTGATCTACTAGTAAGCGATTCTATGTGGTACTCTCTCCCCGTTCTTTCTACCCATGATCTTGTAGGGTTCCATCCCTCTGTTTACGTTATGATTTCCTGTAAGATTCTGACGTCTTATGCTTATCTTAATGTTATGAGGAATTATCTTCTCCCAAGACTCATACTCGCTTCTTTCTCATGAAAAAATTGGCCCTAGACCTATGAAAGAGCAATTACTATATTAGCGATTGTGGCTCCAAGGACGAATACAAGCACAGTCGCCAATATCGAACCTTTTGAGCTGGTTCTCTTTCTTTCTCTGATTTCTTATGGACCGGATTGCCTCGTGTATCCTTTATCGCATATGGATCTTTTAATTGCATAAGGTCCAGATTGTCCTCTTCCCTTCTTCTCATGTGTAATTCTTGAGTACCTACATGCTATTCAGCTGATAGCAGATCGCATGCTTCCGTTCAGATGCATTGAGACCGATGAGAGAGGAGATGATTTCCTCTTCTTCTGAGACGAGATGAGAGATTCTGAGAGAGAGTTAGTGCATGGGGAGTTATACTATACGTTATATCCCAAGAGTCGCTTATGGCCCTAGATGCGTGGTACCCCTTACTCAGTCTGTAGTATCTACCAGGTTGCGTTGAGATTCTTGGTTCCTCTCTTTCTTCTAGGATTATAGTTGGAAACCACTCCTATCAACATATGTACCTTCGTTTTTCTTTCTGACTTCATAATATTACATGTCGATCCAACGCCCATATAGAAGAATCATCAATAGTGGTTCCGCGTAAGCACTCTCTCGTAGCATTTCTCTCTTTCAGAAACACATTCAACCACCTTTGTAGAGTTGTCTTTAGAAGGAAAAGTAATGCCCCCGTCGTTTTATATCATATGTCGTTAGCCCCCGCATAAAGCGACAACGCCCAAGAATGTTAACCCGAACCCCAGCAGGTAAAGGTTCATTTACTTGTTCTCGCCTTTCCCTGCATCATTCTAAGATTTCTTATGGATTTCGCTCTCATAGATTTTCTATGTACCCTCATGTTAGATAGAGTAAAAAACCAGTAATTTCTTTCTCTTTTATTTATTGAGGCTATGCCATGTATATCCTCTCGAGCTTTCTTGATCTTTTTCTTTCCCCTTATCTTGATCCTTATCGAGTTCATTATAACAGCTCTCTTCGGAGTCCCCAGTGGTACT
>JABUQX010038097.1:0-7500 GCA_015478945.1 Trachelipus rathkii
GAGATATATACTATACTATATATTAATTATATATATATAAATATATATTATTATATATATATAGTATATATATATATATTGAAATATAAATAATAATATAGATATATATATATATAAATATAATAGATATATATATATATATATATATATATATATATAATATAATGATATATAGTATATATAGTATATAATAAAGACTCAGTGGCGACCCCCACAACTTTCTTAACTACTCGTTCTGCTCCTCTCTCTCTCTTAGTATAATATATAATATATAATTATATATATATATATATAATATATAAGAGAATTAATATATATACTATATATATATATATAATTATATATGCTAGTATATATAATTTTCATGTTAAAGAGTGCTCGTAACTTCCAATCACTCAATCTCTGCTACAATAGGAAAATATTTTTTTTATAAACCACTTAAAATAAGTAAAGGAAAATCTAAGAAAAATGAACCATAACGAGATACAATGTTTACGTTTCGGACTTTAATCCCTTGGTCCCCTCATCAAACTGATAAAGAATTTGATTAAGCAAATTCAGTTAAAACCACGAACGACTATACAAAAAATATTTGAAAATACATGAAATACAAACCTGAATAATATGTAAAGTTCATATGCAAAAAAGACGAGAGTGGGCTCACATTCTTAATCCTTTGCTTATCAGTATCGCAAAAATATGTAATTTTTCAAAAGGGTTAAGGTCCTTCATATGATCTGATATACTCTTTTGTGATTTGATCAAAATTGAAACCAATCCTTCTGGAAATGTTGAAATTACTTTTGAGAAGATGAAAAAGGAAACCCCCCCTAAAGAAAAAAATTCAACTGAATTATAGTTTTTATCTTGTGGCAACAAAGAAATACAAAAAAATATTTTAATATATTATATATAGATATATATATATATATACATGATTATAATATAATAGTATATAATTAAAGTATATATATATAATATTATTATATAATAATATATATATACTATAATATTATATATATAATATATATATATATAGTATATATCTATATAGTATGTATATACATAAATACTTTATATATATACCGTTTTCTATTTTGATTCTATGACTAACTTTAACTTTGAAAATATTTCAATTTTACTTTTTATTTTTATTCTTATGAAGTTCGAGAAGTATTTTTTGCAATATTTCTATTATTGGTTATTTGTTTTATAAAATATTTTTGTTTTATAAAATAAGCATTGTAATTTAATTATTGAGTGATGTTAAGAAACAGTTTTTATTTAATAGAACAGCATTTATAAATACTAATCTTTAGTGACTTCTAAATCTCACTATTATACGTGATTATCCGCCGCCATTGTGCTGTGCACGGATTAGTTGGTATTTTATGTGTGTACAAAGCGGTTAATTGTAGCATAGTTGGCAATTCTTTCCCTTTGTTCTTTTAGATTTTGCAGTAAATCTATTATTTATCTGTAATATTTCATTTATTTGACCAACTTTCGCAAAAAAAATAAGCGAATATTATCCGGTTCAAATTTGCAAGAAATACGAGAGTTGTCTAAAATTGTCAACTCGTGCTGACATACGAGTAGCACGAGTCAGGAGTCGCCTCTGATATTATATATATATATATATAGTAGTAGTATATATATATACTTATAATACTATTTCTATATATATATAATATAGTATATATATATATATATATATAATAAGTAGTATACTATTTATCATTTATAGTATATATATAGTCAATATATATATATATAAGTATAAATAATATATATTATTTATAGTATAATAATATATATATAATATATATATATATATATATATATATTATTGATATATATATTATATATAGTATATAGTATTATATATATATATATATAATATAATATATATATATATATATTATATATTAATAATATATAGAGATATATATATATATAGTATATATAATATTATATTTATATTAATATATAATAATATATTATATATAGTATATATATATATATATAGTATATTATTAATATATAATATATATATATACGTATATAAATATATATACTATATAGTCAGATATATATATATAATATAATATATATATATATTATATAATATAAATAATATATTATATTATAATATATAAGATATATATATATAGTATATATTGTATATGATGATAGTAATAGTATGAATATGTATATGATAGATATAATAATATAATATATATATATATATATATAGTATAATTATATATATATATTATATATACTTATATATAATATTAATATGAATATGATATATATATTATAAGAATAAATTAGGCTCCCTACAGCATGTGTGTGTTAGGTTGGACAACATCCCGCTGTACCAAGTTGTTCTATGGTTCGGCCTGATCTTAAGCTTGTGCTTACCCAGGAGTGTTTTAGGCTGTCTTTCATACACCTTTAATTAGCACAACCACAAACACTATTAGAACAATAACACAAGTCATATTTAAAATAAATTTAAATGGAATTGTTCAGGTTAAACATTTCCCTCGGAGAGCCTTATAGGGCGACGCTCCCAATGAACAGCCTTGCTCATCCACTCCTCCCCATACCTGTTTAAGAGTAATGGTAACTGATAATGGAATTCGTATGTCAAGTTCTATTCTACACTGCCGTGTAAATGGTTGTCAATCACACATTAAATTCTGCATCATTCCCGATTGGCTAGTCCAGGCCCGCTCATGGTGAACTGCAAGCCTCTCTTCTTTATTGACCTCATCTTTTGTTCTTAAACAGAAACAAACGTGTTTTGTTGGCGAAGCTTCCGATATGATGAAGTAACCCAACTATGCTCCCCCGAACATTAATCACTGTACTAATTATTAATATATAAAAGTTCGTACTTTTCTTCTATTTACAAATTCTTATTTTTATTTATTATTAATTGTTGTTTGATTGATTATTAAGAATGATTATTATCACTTGTTAATTAATATGTATTACAATATTATTGGATCCGTTATTAAATTATTTACTATTATTATTATTATATTATTATTCATTTTATTATTATTATATTATTAATGTGATTATTATTAGTAGTATATAGTGAGTTAGTGAGTAGTAGTGAGAGTAGTAGTGATCTTTTTTTTTCGTAAAGTCATGTCCTGTAATGAGTTTTCTCTGTTACCCAGAAGCGTTGTGGTCCAAAAGACAAATTTCAAAGAATCTAAATTACACATCTACGGGAATACTTCTCCAGTGCCTCGAGCCTCTCACGTCAGGACGTTGTTAAACATAGTCCTCAGCACTGATTATAGGAGGTAACATATAGTTAATAATAGTATATATATATAAGTTATAGTCAGTATATATATATGATATATATATAATTATATAATATATATATATATATAGTATATAATATATATATATTATATGATATATATAATATATATGTATATAATTATATATAATATATATATTATAAATATATATATAGTAATATTATATATCATATATATATTATATATTATGATATAGTATATATATAGTATTAAGTATTATATATATATAATATATATAGTATATATTATATATTATATAGATATATATATATATATATATAAGTGGATTAGCTGTTGTATTCGCAAAGTGCCATTTAAATCAAAGATATAATTTTTCTTTTTAATTGCCGTTGTGTAAATTGTTTTGTTTTTTGTTCCTTTTTTTAAATTTGTAACAAAGTTGTTAGGGAACGTTTTTGTTAAATAGTGGTAGAAATAGACTCATACAATTGAATTGCGGTTCACTACTCACAGCAACGCTCTGCTAAATGGTGTTCTGGTGTTGTTGTTGTGTGTTTCATCATCACTTATATATCTAGGTAACTGATCTTTGATTTGGAAAATAGTTCGCATGATTTAAATGGCAGTTATTTTATTATTATTATTATATCTATATTTCTTAGTTATTTATTATTTATTATTGATTATTATTATTATTATTATTATTATTATTATTATTTATTATTAATAATTATGTTATTATTATTAATTATTATTAATTATACATTATTATTGCATATTTATTATTATTTATGTATTATATATTCATTATGATAAAACTTTTGAGATTAAATATATTATTATTATTATTATTATTATTATTATTATTATTATTATTATTATTATTATTATTATTATTATTATTATTATTATTATTATTATTATTATTATTATTAGTTATTATATTATTATTTGATTTATTGATTTTATTATTATTATGTATTATTATTATTATTATTTATTTTAGATTATTATTATGTTAATTAATTATTATTATTAGTATTATTATATATTATATTTATTATGTTATTATTATTATATTATTATATTATTATCATTATTATTGATATTTATTATTTTATGATTATTATTGATTATTTTATTTATTATTATTGATTATTAGTGATTATTATTACTTATATCAAACATAATGTGTGGTAATAAAGTACATAACCAATTATGATTTCACATATGTTTAAAGTTAGACATCCTTTGTCTAGACTCAACATGTTTCTCTACTCTAAAAACAACTTGCGTATAATATATGATATATATATATAGTAATAATATTATATATATTATAATATATATATATATATATATATACATATAGTATATATATATAGTATAAAGTATATAGATGTAGATATATATAGATATATATATATCTATATATAATATATATATTATATAGATATATATATATATATGAGTATATAATATATATATATAATATATATTATTAATATATATAAATATAATATAATATATATAATTTATATTATATATATATAAATATATTATATATATATATATATATATATAAAGTATATATATATATTAATAATATATATATATGTATATATATATATATATAGTAGTATATAAATAAAAATTAAAAAATATATACATATAGTATATATAGAATATATATATATATATATATAATGTATATATATGTATAATTAGAATAGTAGTGCTATATATAATAGTATATACTATATAATATATATATAATATATAATATATATATATAATATATATATTATATAATATAATAGTATAGTAATAGTATACGACAGTACATAATATATATATATACTATAGTATATAGTATATATAGATTTATATATATATATATATATTATAGTATATATATATATATATATATATATATATATATATATATATACATATAATATATATATAATTTATATATATATAATATATAATATATATAATATATATATAGTATGTATATATATAGTTATAAATAATATATATATAATATATATATAATATATCTTATATATGCTAGTGCCGTAGTTAAGGGTGGTCTGGCGAAGGCATTGCCTATCCTTATCGTTTAAGAAGCAAAGTTAATAATTAAGAAAAACAAATAAAAAAAAAAAAAATATAAAAAAATGTTAATAGTAATAGAAACCATAAGAAATTAATGTACAAAAATTTAAAGAAATATACAAACCAAAACATGATGCTATTTATGCTTTGCCTCCCTATCCACTGGTTAACTTGCATTAGAACATCGGCGTAGCTGGAATAGAAATAAATCGTATCCCGTCAATGTATTAAAGAGAGGCAAGCCTCGTACTCGTCGATCGTACTCTCCGTGCCATAAATAGGTTTCTTTTTAATTTTCTATAGTAATGTCATTATATATATGTTATTATGATATATATATTAATGAATATAATATATATATATTATAGTATATATATATATTATAATATATATAATGATTATATATATAAATATATATAATTATAGTAATTATATCAAGTTTCCCTATTATGTAAACTTCTTTCGACGTAACTTAATAATAGGTAAAATTTTAAATATATATAGTATATAGTATAGTATAATATATATTAAGTATAATATATTATATATTATATATATATATATATATATATATATAATTAGTATATATATTATATATATATCTATAGTAATTTATATTATTATGATATATTATATATATTAGATTATATATATGATATATATATATACTATATATATATATATATATAATATATATATATATATATATATATATATATATAGTATATATATTTATTTTATATATATATATAGTATATATATAATTATATATATATATATATAGTATTATGATATAATATATATATTATATATATAAATATATATATATAAATATAATATAATATTTTTATACCCATGTAAAAACATCTAGCTACGCCACTGAATAAATATATATAGTATATATAATATATAATATATATATATAGTATATATATATAAATATTATTATATATAGATCATATATATATATATAATATATATATATTATATATATATATCTAATAATAAGATTGTAGGTGAGTGTTTGTGTGTTGGGGTAGGAGACAATAGGACTTAGCCACCGAGAAAATTTCATATGTCTGCATTCCCGACTTCAGTATGAAGTCGCAAAATCTATGACACAAAATACATTCGTTTTACACGAACGAGTCTGTTCCTAACTCCATACCCGTGACTAGTTGGGAAAAATAAATAAAATTAAATCTTTAATTATATTTAAACCAACTTATATTTTTTAGAATATTTACGGTTATATTATTAAACATTACTCTCCATATATATATATATATATATATAAATATATAATAGATAATATATATATATATATATATAAGTATATTATAATATAATATACATATAATAAATATTATTATATATAATATATATAATGTTATATAATATATATATATATATATATATAATATATTTAGTATATATATATATATATATATATAGTATATATATATATAGTATATATATATATATATATATATTATATATATATAGTATATAAATATATATATATATATATAATAGTATATAGTATATATATATAACTATATATATAGATATATAAGTATATATATATTATATAATATATATAGTATATATATACTAAATATATTCTATATATATATATATATATTATATGTATAGTATATAAATTATATAGTATATAATGTATATAGTATATATATATAGATAATATATATATATAAATATATATATATATATATATATACTATATATATATAGTATATATATATATATTATAGTATATATATATATATATATATATATATATACTAATATTATATATATAAAAAATAGAGAGTGTAGTGTTTAAGTTATCTTTTGTACTGTTCCTCCACTTCAAAGGTAAAAATAATTAATTGATGTTTTTCGTTTCCGTATTCTGTTTCGATTTTTTTTTCTTTTTCTTTCTTTTCATTCTTCTCTTTCTTATCGGAGGCAAACTTTTCTTGTTTTTAATTTTTTTTAGGTTAAACGTCATATTTTATGTTTTATTCCTTTTTTTAACATGGCATATATATATATATATTATATA
>JABUQX010038097.1:12500-15000 GCA_015478945.1 Trachelipus rathkii
TATACCGATAGTATATATATATTATATTATATATATATAATTATATATATATATAATATATAATATAGATATATAATATATATAATATAATTAATATATATATCATATATAATATATATAAAAATATTTAAAATAATTATAAATTATTCTTATTATTATATTAGCAATAATTTTTAATTATTATTATTATTATTATTATTATTCTTATTATTATTAATTATTATTATTATTATTATTATTATTATATTATTTATTATTATTATTATTTAATCAATTATTATTAACATACTCATTCACCGTGTGATTTTCACATTAACTGCGGGGTGGTGTGTTAGTTGCAGAATTCCTGAAAACGCTCAAATACTTGGGCCCTTCAGGCTGTTCAGATATTGAGCCTTAAACCAGTGATTCCAAAGTGGGTCTATATCGACCCACAGGGGTCTACAACAAGCTGTCAAAGGGTCCCCATGCAAAGCTGACAAAAAATGGGGTTCATGAATGTAAATAGGGGTCAACGGATAGGTGAATCTCAATTTAAGGCATTTTTACTATTACTTAAATTAAATTATATAGTTCATCAAATTGCGTAAATTGGTAGCCATTCGACTTTGAACTTGTAAAACTTGCACATAATGATATACCAGTTCATCATGTTACACGCATACGCGCAGTAGAAATTCTGTCCATTCTTGTCTCAGAGCTTTGCGAAGACAGCGCAGTAAGACTCGTACTTGCACCGACTTGTTCAATTAGTCAGTCAATAAATACGAATGTGAGAGACAAATACGTTCATTTGTTTCCTAAATCTTGAAAAGGAAAGTGTTAAGAAAATATTTTCGAAAATATAAACTGGTAGTTAGGCATATACAAATTAAAGTGAATCAAAAGGTAATGAATCATGTCATTTGTTGGGGAGCAAGCGCCTTATCTTTTTTTTAATAAAAATTGTTAGTTTTCCTTACTCGTTTTAGCAAAGATGGATAATTATGCTTTTTGATGTTTCCATAAGCAGGGTTTTATTTATAATTAGGAAATCGTGAAACGTGAAGCAAGTGAGGGGACAGAGGGATATTTCGCTTAGTCCTGTTATACTTCTGTCTATATATATATTATAATTATATATAATATATATATAATATATAATATATATATATAATATATTATATATATATATATATATTATATAATATATTATATATATATATATATATTATATATATATATTATATATATATATATCATATCAGTAATATATATAACGTTTTGCAAAAATCGGTTATCTGAGGTAACAGGGGGTCTAACCTCAAAACGGAAAAACAGCCATGCATAGTGGTTCTAGCGCGGACAAACAAAAAGTTTGGGACCTCTGCTTTAACGAATGTTCGCGTATAAACTCTCTAAAAGCCGACCGCTGATCTTGCATATCTCATTTCCCTTCGTCCAAACTAATGCCCTTGCTATAGTAGCAACTCCGTTACTCCAACAAGCCGCATCTCCATTTGGGTTTGCTCCCTTCTCCTAGTTACCTATGTATCTCTGACATTTAAACTTTCTTAGCCATCTCCCGATCGTATTCACTCTACAGAAAGTTTCCATTAAATCTCAGATTGTATTTACTCTCTCTTTCATGCAGCTGTGTTCTTCCTAGTCAGCATGATCTCCTCAATTCTGTACTCCGATTCCCTCACTTATTGTTTATCTTACAAATTTCTTTAAGCTTTCATTTGTGCACAATGACGTCTATAGTTCTTTGTAACTTTGAATTTATAATACATATGATATATATATATATATATATATATATATATATATATATATATATATATATATATATATATATAAATATATATAATATAATATAATCATTATATAAATATATATATATTATATATAATAAATATATATATATAGTCTGGGATCACTGACGTGCAGATTCTTACTTAGTCCCTCTTAACCTTCCCTATCGCCAACTATTCAAGCCACACAGGTTTATTTTAGTTATATGCTGCGCACGACGTTTTTGTGTTTGTGTTTTAGACTCCTTGCGTATCTACAGACTAAATCCATTTGTTTTGTTTTTTTTTCTCCTAATCTCTGGAATATCCTAAATTCTTTCGCTCAATTAAATGCGAAAACCTAGAGACTGTTTATTTTCTTACCCCTTTTCAAGCTATTTTGATGGTACCATATACTAGACTTTCTTTAGTTCTCTAAGGATGCCAGTGGAGAAACTCCCATCAGTTCTTTGTCCCTAAAAACATTTAGCAATGGTTACAGCCCCTCACCGTATTCGTTGATCGAACTTGGAATTGAGATCCATTATTCTCACCTTAAAATTAACTTCTAATTCTTTTCTTGTTCTCTACCTTTTTTCCGACTCTGATTCAACGCTTATTCTTATATTGTAGTCGTCTCCTTGCAAAGTCTTCGGCGAAAAGACTCCCTCCAACCACGAGAAAAAAGTTATGGTACTTATGGTGCTACTTTGATTTCCTTTGGA
>JABUQX010038097.1:20000-22500 GCA_015478945.1 Trachelipus rathkii
TGAAATAATAAGTCAGAATCTAGAACAATTAGAAGGAGTCGGAGAGATAGGGGGAGAAACAAGAAAAGTAAAAAGGGCAGCAGAGAAGACCCTGGGTAAAGGATGGGTAGGAGGAACGAGGAAAAGACACAAGAGGCGGTGGACTGAAGAAGTGAAGGAGGCAATAAAGAGGAAAGCAGTATTGATGAGAAGGTGGTTGAAAAATAGAACTACACAGACAAGGGCCCAGTATATGGAGGTAAGAAATGAAACAGAGAGAGTGAAAAGAAGAGTAAAAGAAAAGGCAGCAAAGAGAGAGTTGGAAGGAATTATGGAAGATGTGAGGGCAAAAAGGAAGAGGATTTTTAGACTGACAAAAACGTATAGAGGATCAAAGAGGAAAGTGTGCAATATCAAGGATAAGCAAGGTGAATTTTTGGTGAGATCAACAGACAAACAGGAGATAAACGGAATACTTCAAAGAACTGTTAAATGTGAATGAGCAGGTGGGGGATGGGAGGAGAAGAGATAGTTGAAGGAGGGGAGGATGAAGAGGGGGAGGAGATCACTATGGAGGAGTTGGAGGTGACTCTGAGAACAATGAAGATTCGGAAGATGGGATACCCATAGAACTAACAAAAGAGGGAGGAGAGAAAATGAAAGAATTCTGAAATTGTTCAATAGGTGTTGGAACGAGAGCGAAGTACCAGAGGGGTGGGGAAAGTCAATCATAGTTCCAATAGAATAAGGGAAAAAAAGATACAGGGGAGTGTAACAACTACAGGGTAACATTCTTGTTGGAACACTTGGCATAAAGAGAATACTAGAGAAAACACTGAGAATGGTAGTAGAGCCCAGACTGGGAGAAGAGCAGCACGGATATAGAAAGAACAGAAGCACGACGGATCTCTTGTTCGCCTTGAGAATTACGTTAGAAAAGGTATGGGAATATAATAAACGAGCATATGTAGCTTTCATAGTTCTAAGAAAAGCTTTTGATTCAGTGCCTAAGAAGGGACTATGGAGAGTGCTAGAGAGAGAATATGCAGTGGATAAAAAGTTGAGAGGAGCCCTGGAGAGTTTGTATAAGAATAATAAATGTAATGTAAGAACAGAATATGAGAATAAGGAATGGTTTTAGGTGAGAACTGGAGTCAAACAGGGAAGCGTGTTGTCACCAATTTTGTTTGTAGCATATCTGGATGTAGTGATAAAGAAGGTGAGAGAGGATATAGGAGATTAGGACTGATATTCTGGCATGCGCAGATGACTTGGCATGCTGGAGCGAAGAGGAAGATAGGCTGAGAGAGGTGGTAACATGTTTTGCTAATAGGCTTAGAGAGGCCGGTCAGTAGAGAAGAAGGAGGGGGAGAGCTGAGAATCGAAGTGGAATTGACTGAGATAAAGATGTTGGAGAAATGCAAATACTTGAGTGGAGTATTTGAAAGAGGAGGAGGAAATGTACAGGAGATAACAAGTAGAATAGCTCAGTATGGGGAAGGTGTAAGAGCAGGGTACCCCATACTGAAAGATAGACAAATGAGTATGGAGGTGAAAAGGGTGATATTCGACGAGATGTTAACACCGATTCTACTATATGGGGCAGAAACATGGAGTACGACCACAAGAGAGGATAGTAGAATACAGTCGGCAGAGATGTAGGTTTTAAGAGTGATAGTGGGAAAGACTAGAGGAGACAGACAAAGAAACTTAAAAATAAAGGAGGAGGTTGGAGTGAAGGCTATATTAAATAAGATGGATGCAGCCAGATTGAGATGGTGGGGACACCTGGAGAGGATGCAGGAGGAGAGAGTGGCCATGAGGAGATGGGAGTGGAGACAGTAGGTGGAGGACTCATTGAGAAGACATGGAATGCTATCGATGCTGGAGAAGAGAAGAGAGAGTCCTGGAGGATAGAGGAAGATGGAGAAGAGCTCTGGCCCCTTTGACAGGGTCTTGACCTTTCCTGGGAGCTGTTGTAAGTTGTAAATTATATATATATATATATATATATATATATATATATATATATGAGTATCTATACATATATATGTATATCTATATATATATATATATATATATGTTAAATATATATATATATATATATATATATATATATATATATATATATATATATATATATATATATATATATATATATATATATATATATATATATATATATATATATATATATATATATATATATATATATATATATATATAAATATATTTATTTATTTATGTGTATATATATATATATATATATATATATATATATATATATATATATATATATATATATATATATATATATATATATATATATATAATTGAACTCGATTGTTTCTATTGAGCTTTGCTGCCAACTACTCTTCTAGCAGTTGATTAAAAAAAATTAATCGCCTTAATAATGAGCCCCTTCAGTATTGTCAGCCACTTCTGAACCATTTCAAAGGGTTTTTCAAATAGGTTTCGGTAGTTTCTCAATCTGGATATATGCCATAAAACTAAACTAGCA
>JABUQX010038098.1:0-20047 GCA_015478945.1 Trachelipus rathkii
TAGCCGATACTTCTTACTTTTGGGGTGAAGAATTATGAGGAACTTTGATTCATAGTTAAACCTAGCTCTTTGATATATAAAAGGTGTTCTTAATAAGGAATTCTTGTTAGCTGAAACCCCACAAGAATGGCATCTTCAAGGGAACCACTTTTAAAATGCATTTAAATAGCATAACTGAGGAGCTTGCTTGTGTGACAAAAAAATTCACAGGAAGTTGAAGCCACCTTTATCAACCTGGCAACAGCACTGATAGTGACGATGGTAGTTTTTCAACAAATAAACCTACTGAAGAAGAAGAGGATTAGGATATGTTAGACTTTGATAAGCAACCATGGTCGAAATTGCATTGAGCATATCATTCAAATTCTTCAAAGGAATCAGCACCAAGGAATCTCATCAATAAAACTGGAAAAGCATAGTGATCAAGGAGCAAAGATAATTCAAATTTGCAACCTGTGAAAGAGGAGATGAGGCTCTATGAAAACAGATGCTACCTGTTGTGAAGAGAATCATTTCATGGTGGCATGAAAAAGGGCCAAGGTTTCATTATTATCAGTGCTTGCAAGAAAATATTTCAGCCCCTTCCTCATCAGTCGAGAGCGTGCATATTTTTAGTGTAGAAAGTGGAATAAAACTAGTAATATCGAATTCTGGTCCGCTGAATTTAAATTTTTTACGGTTTTAGTTCCACAGAACCGAATTAATAATCTACTTGAAAAATTTGTTGAAGTTATTTATTTTACGTAACCATAGTTTATATCTTTTAACAAATATATAGCCTTGTATATTACATGTTTGGTTTGTAATAGCATGCTTTAGACTTCATAGTATTCTATGTAAGTTTCAGACAAGCCCGAAAAGCTTGTTGATTTGGTGAAACATGTTTGGTTTTTGGTTCATTGGCTGACTGGGAGCGAGTCCCGATAGGTCCATGTAGCTTCTTACTGTTTTATTTCTAATATTCTAATGTCTTTCCCTTTTAAACTAGGGCTGGGCTCGTGCAGCAGTACCTAGCACTGGCCTGTTTCATAGTTACCAAAGAATATTTAACTCATGTCTGTGAATGACATTGCAATATAGGATAATAAAAATTATCAGTACATTTAGATTTGTTTTTAATTTCAATTAATGTATTTACATGTTTAAAATTATTAATTATAATAATTTTCATGATGTTAAAAGCCCTGTATGTGAAAAGATTTTTTAAAGTATATATATATATATTCTGATTGATTTTTTTAGTTTTCCTACCCAAGTTCATATTTTGGTTTGATAAAACATTACATAAATTAATAATTCTGATTTTAACTTCATTGAAAGCTATGAAAAGACCTTCAAATGGTATATAATTTTATAAGCTATATATAACTATAAAAGAAAGCAAAAAAAATTATCAAAATAATTTTTTTTGTGGCCCATTCTTTTTGAACTGCTGTATATATATATATATATATATATATATATATATATTTAAATATATATATATATATATATATATATATATATATATATATATATATATATATATATATATATATATATATATATAATAATATATATATATTTCTTTAAATATATATATATATATAGTATATATATATATATATATATATATATATCTATATATATATATATATATATATATATATATATATATATATATATATATATTAAAGCGACCTTAATTGTCGCTTTCACAATATCTATATAAGTTTGTTAATTAGTTTTATTACAAACTAAACAATAAACGGTATTAAGTTTGAAATTTTTGTACTAAGACAATAACTATATATTAATATCTCTATTGAAAATACAATAGATAATTATATAATTATAATTTCTGCATTTGATTTGAGGATTGATAGAGCTTGACTTCTTGACTTCATGACATTAAGGAGAATTACATCACAGTTGACAATTCAGGTTTAATGGTATCTGGTAAGGAAACAAAGCTGGAACCTAAGGAAATTACCATTGTTACTACGTAATATTCATAAAAACAATATCATAATAATAAAAATAATAATAAAAAATTAGTAATAATAATACAGATAATAATTTAATTTATTGTAGAATAAAAATAATAATAAAAAATGATAATAATAATAATAATAAGAATAATAATAATAAAAATAATAAACATAAAAAATGATAATAATAATAAGAATAATAATTACCCATTGGCCTCTTTGACAAAAAAGTACAAGAAATTTTATTTCTAACAAATAAAATTATTTTTAATTAATATAGTTACTTTTAATAATGAATAATTATGAAGTTAGGTATCTGAAAAAAGATTAGATTATAAATACATTACAATAGAAATAGAAAATAAAAAGAGAAATTAAAAATAGAAAAAATAGGGTCACTATAATATATATATATATATATATATATATATATATATATATATATATATATATATATATATATATATAAGATATATAAATTAGATGAATGTACAGATACGACATATATATTATATATATATATAAAATAAAAAAAAAAAAAATATATATATATATATATATATATATATATATATATATATATATATATATATATATATATATATATATATATATATATATATATATATATATATATATATATATTATGTTTCGGTATTATATGTTATGTATATATATATATTATGCTATATATATATATATATAGTGAGAGAGAGTATATATATATATATATATATATAGTAGTGAAAAGCATTACAAAAAACTCCACCTCATTTTTTGTTACAGCAAAAAACCACTCTGTATCTGCAAATATGATAAAAGTAAGTTTAGAGGAAATATTTGAAAAACTACTAATCGCATCAAGTATAAGGAAAAAATGTTATAATGGTTCAAGCTCCTTTTGGGAAATTTGGGAAATCTTAACACTCTTTGAAAAATTTCAAAATATTCATTTTGACTTTTTGAGACTTTTCAAGCATTCACTGCATTAAGAAATTTAAAAATTAGTATGATATTTGATTCATTCCTGTTGGCCCCATCCTTGATCTCATTCCACACCAAATTTCATGAAATGGTGTTCTCTCTCCTCCCAGACCATTGAGTTGAACTCAAACCTACTTGTAATGAAAAAAAAATCAAATTAATTGAAAATGTAAAATGTAGCATGCTATAACTCCTATCAACATGTCAGTATACAGAGCGTTTCTTCTGTCAGTTTAATAAAATAAAGAAAGTCTTAGCTTACTAAACTACCCTCAAATTCATGATATCATTTGTTTGTTTTTGAAGAAGGTGGACTATTAATATTTAATTTTCTATTATGTTTGCTGTAGGTTTTAAACCTCATACCATAAAGCAACAAAAAATCACCCAAGGCAGACAAAAACAACCAAAACTAAGTTCCACACCTTATCTCCCTACACCTAGACAAAAAATCTTAATCAACATCAACACCACTATGCTAAACAATCCGGTGATATTCATCCAAACCCTGGCCCACAAATATTTATCTGCCCCATTGCAATAAATACATCACAAGAAACGAACATCTGTAGAGTTCCCCACTTCGGTGTAAACTGATCACAAAACAAATGTTCACCACGATATTACCTCAGCAGACCACTCTGGTCCGCTTCATATGCAACGCATTACAACTGCACGCTTCCACTCAACAACAATCTAATAGTCCAATAACTCACAAAATTTTCAATTTAACATAAATGGCTTAAACCACAAAACATTCCGAATCTAAGCCTTTCTTCTGCTATTAGCATCGACAGGCCTGTGAATATAGAACCCACATACCACAAAATACCAAAAACTCCTTTTTATGGATATGACTCAATTTACTCAAACACACAACCAGAGAACCATACACTATTAACACTAATCAAAAACAACTTATCCTACCACAACACCACAACTGAAACTATCAACCTACTAAATGACCCAATCCTTAATATCCAATCATTTACTATCCTCTTCAATAACATTTCTCACAACATAATAAACATATGCATTCCCCATCCCACATCTCATTATTGCCCAAACAATTACAAACCAAACTTAAACCCTATCAATACAATAAACAACTTTATAATAGTAGGCGACTTGAATTCCCATCCTACTGCCTTATATAGAGAATATCCTCCTGACAATTGAGGAATCCACATCCTCATTGAACTTGATTCATTAAACATTTTAAATTGCAAAAACTCTCATACTGAATCCCCTCCCAAGTGTAAACCAAACCAAGACATTCTCCTCAGACATTATTTTCTTCTTCATCTATCTTCATCAACAACACATGGAATACAGACTGATTCCCATCAAATCACGTCCTTAATAATAATCACGATCAAACAATAGAGTCACCAAAATAATGTCAACTTTCACAAATACAAAAAGGCAGATTCAGTGAATTTCACCCAACACATCGAATCCAACCTACCTTCACCAGCAAACAACAACTCCCACTCTCTACATAAAGCCATAGATAACCTCACCAAAGTAATCCAAAAAGCCTCCAACCTCTACATACCAAAAGGCCACAGAAAACATTACAACCCTTCATTGACACCTGAAATCTGCAACTTAATAAAACAAAGAAACGACAATAACAAATATATACCCCAGATCTGACCATGCAAATATCCCTAAAAACTCAGATCTCAAATCTCATCTCAACTCATAAAACAAAAATTCAAAAAACACTAAATGGAAAACATTTGCAGACCTGAAGAGAGAAGAACATAGCAAATAATAAAATGCCTCCCAACATGCAGAACAACACCTCACCCACAAATGAAGCTTTATGAGGACCAATAACTCCTCCCTCCTCTAAATAACACTGCAATGATCCTTGTAATCACTACTATTCCAACATATCCAATAAACCCACACATGCAAATAATAGAAGAATAATACGCAAACTCAAAACAACGCAACTAGAAGCCAACCCTAACCCCCCATTCTCTACACAAGAAATAAATAAACTTATTAAAACTCTAAAAAATTCCCCTGCTACTGGCCCAGACAACATCTCTAATCTACACATAAAACACTTTGGACCTACTACTATATCATTCATCACAGATATCTTCAATAAATCCTGGTCTTCAACTATATCCTCCACACTGGAAAAAGCACCATACCTAAATTAAATCCTAGAAAAGATCCCAACCTCCTGTCTTCATACTGAATTCCATATCCTCCTTCTTGTGTAAATTAAGGGAGAAAATCATACACTCAAATTCAAAACTTCCTTCCACTATCCAAATCATCAACACGGTTTGTGAAAAAATTTTACTACCTCAACAACCCTAATTAATATCACACAAAGCATCGTAATGACTAAACAAACCCCCTACTTGAACAATAGTCTGGCTATAGACATTAGTAAAGCCTTTGACACAATACCAACATTCTCACCCAAAAATTCTAAACTCCCCCTTCCATAACAATTACAAAATGGCTATCAAATTTTATACCTGGACGTACAGTCAAGTATCTAGCAACACCAAAATCAAAACAGCAAAATTAAGAAATGGAATCCTGGCAGCCACCCCATCCCCACATTCGTTCGAAATCATTATCGAGGTCCTACCCCAAACTCCCAATTCAAAAATAATAACCTATGAGATGACATAACCATAACCATATCAGACCCCTCAGTACCCACTGCCACAAACCCAGTTTCCAGACTTACTCTAAATCACAGGAAGCTTGGTTATCATCTCAACAGAATGTCGCCCAGCTGAGAAATTACTCATACTCAGATCACTCACTGGACAGACAATTCAAACCATCCTTCCACCACAAGTAACCCTAAACAACTCCATCATTCCCCTAAACAAACACACCAAAAATACTAGAATAACGACACCCACTTCACCTTTACACCACACATTCAAAACATCATAAGTACAGCAAATAAGAAATTAAATGTCCTCTGAACATTATCCCAACACAATTTCTAATGAAACAACCACACTGTCAACAACATCCAAACAATTCTCAAGAACTACAATCAACTATAGATCAACAGTCTGGTATCCACTAACCTTCCCCACTAATAGAAATAAACTAGTCTGGTATCCACTAACCTTCCCCCACAATAATAAATAGCCTGAAAACTATCCCTGATCCAAACCTTCCTGCATGAACGAAAATCCTACCAATTCTAGACCATCTTGATATGATAGGAAACTCAATTTTATGCCAGGACCCTCGACCCCTCTCACCCATGTCATAACTACCTACAAGAACACACAATACATCGTTTAAAGTCCCTCCCTCTTCTGCAGCCCTCTACTATGACGGACTCTTTAGAACCATCCCCATCCCCCAAATGACACTCCTCTATCAAAACATATTCATACACATTTCACACAACGATACCTCAACAACCGCCCAACAAATAGCCTCATTAACTACCACCCTCCCGAAATATCCTCTACATAAGGCACACTCCCACGAAAGATGCAAATCTCCCTCTCTAGACTGAGATCCGGGCATCATCCGGATCTTCAAGAATATAAACATCGATTCCGACCTCAAGAATTTCCATCCCCTCTCTGCCAAAGATGCTTAACTGATCCTGAAGCTGTTGAACATCCAATACATCGACATCACACAACTCCCAACTTGTTTCTGAAATGACTTCTTAAATTCTGCAATAAGAGAAATCAAAAGACATATATATATATATATATATATATATATATATATATATATAGATAGTATATATATATATATATATATATATATATATATATATATATATATATATATATATTCCTTATATCTGGAATATAAAAATGGAAAAAAACTATAGTTTTTTTAAAATCCAAAACCATTGGTTTTTTTAAATAAACAAATAAACTAATGGTTTTTTTGGTTTATGGGTTTTATGCTGTTTTGATGGCTTTAATGTAGTTTTTAACGGCGTGAAGATTTTAAAGGCAGAAATCACTACTGGAAACTGTTATACACATGCTAACACATATTTTAAAATTCTTTAATAAATTTCTTTAGGTTCTTAATTTTCAAATTTTCTTGATAACTGTAAACGGTATAAAATTATTATTATTTTTGAGTTTACATAACCATAAAGAAAAATAAAAGGGTAGTTATTATAATATATAATCCTTATCTGGAAAAGGTTATAATTTTTATTATTTAAAAAAAAACGATAAAGAAAAGTAAGTTCTAAATAAAAGTATAATGAAAAACAAATAATCTTTTGAGTTACGTTTATATTTAGCTTGTAGAAGAGAGGAATATATATATATATATATATATATATATATAATATAGTATATATATATATATATATATATATATATATATATATATATATATATAAAGATATATATATATATATATATATATATATATATATATATATGTAGGTATATATATATATATATATATATATAATATATATATATATATATATATATATATATATATATATATAGTATATATATATATATATATATATATATATATATATATATATAGAGAGAGAGAGACAGACATTAAAAGTCGAAACTGAAATTATCATTAAGAACTTTATACAAAAAAACTAATTTCCCTGCTTTAGCTGTTCCCAATCTATTTCTAATGTTGCTGTGCATAAGTTGAAAATACCCTTTCAATATTAGCATTTGATGAAGTTGCTGACAATATGTTTACTATTTTATATATAACCTTCTCATGTCTTGATGAAGGAGTCACTGCTGACAACAGAGAATCATCAAATAGGCAACTTTTATAAAATGGAGAGAGAATTTGCTCTAATATACATACAAATGGGCACTCCAACCAGGATGGCTCAGCCTTCCATAAATTTACTGCTTTTGAAATACTCATCCTCTGAAGTACTGCTGTCTGATATCTTGGATTAAAAATATACGAAAAAAAGTGAGCTTCTGTTACTGCCTGATGACACCCTCCTTTTTTACTTTAAGCAACCTTGGTCTGTTGAGGGTGAATTGTTGTTCCAGCCCACAAACCATATTTTTCCAAGCCATAAACCGCATCACTTAGCTTACAGCCAGTTCTTTTGCTTGGTTAATGCTGTGGTCACACACTCCACACATGAGTTTTATTATAAACTTTTGAAATGTGGCATCGATGGGCAGAAAATGAATTCCCAAGTGCTTGAAACAAGAATCATGTTTTAAACATGTGTTAATTTACATATATATATATATATATATATATATATATATATATATATAGTATAAAAATATATATATATATATATATATATATATATATATATATTTATATATATATATTTATATATATATATATATATATATATATATATATATATATATATATATATATATATATATATATTTATATATAGTATATATATATATATATATATATATATATATATATATATATATATATATATATATATATATATATATATATATATATATATATATATATATATATATATATTATAATCATTCTTTACAATAATATAAAATCAGCAGAAAATTTTTATTGCCTTTCAGTTACTCTTTGATTGAAAAATTGAGAAAACCATATCCTCTAACATTAAAGAAACCATTAACAAATATATTTTTAAATATTTTAACTATGGTTTTTTTAAAGGTTTGTGTCCATTGTTTTTTTATGGTTTTTGCTCATTTGTTCAGTAAAACCAATAGTTGGAAACCAATGGTTTAAAGCATCCAACCCTATATTTTTATATATATAAATATATATATATGAGAGTAGTCTATATATATATATATATATATATATATATATATATATATATATATATATATATATATATATATATATATATATATATATATATATATATATATATATATATATATATATATATATATATTAATGTCAAAATTAATGCATCACAGAAAAAAAATGTGGTGAAGGAAGGGTAGAAAAGGTTGAAGAACGCTAAGACACTTTATTGGACAATGACAACAACATGGTGGATCTCCCCAGAACCGCAAGCGGACAGCGTTCGCGGCCAAGGGTGCAGCCAAATGGCACGTTTAGGGTTCCGCGTCACAGCGCTGTGTCACGCATTATTGGTACGTACTGGCGACGCACGAGGTGCTAGGTCTGTCCGACTACAAAGACCCCTCTGGCACGGATGACTGCCTGACACTGTCCTGGCATGCTCTCAATGATTGGAGCCGAATGTCCTGGACAGTGATTTTATCCCTGTCGCAGGTCCAGGAGGGTCCAGCGGAGGCTGGTTGTCGATCTGACATTTCAGGATATTCCAGCAAATGTTTGATTGGGTTGGGGTCCGAATTATATGCTGGCCACCAACGCCGTGTAATTTAATCCGTCCTAAAGTAGTCGTTCACACATTAGGCCTTGTGTGGTCTTGCATTGTCATGCATTAGGATGAAAGAGTCACCGATGTAGGGGGCATATGGTTCGAGGATGTCTGTGATATGCCTTATGGCTGTAAGAGTGCCTCCATCGAAGATGTGCAACTCCGTAGGCCCCGATAAAGAGATGCCTCCCCAGACCATAACCGATTTTAACTTGCCTGCATTTGCTCTATCCTTTTTCATTTTATCTGTTCACACTGTCTAACTTTATAATGAAAAGCATTCATGACTTCCTAGACTAGTTTTTCTGGCCACAATGTCTTCTCTAATGTTTTCTTCAATTTATATATTGATTGGCAGCCTTTGGCTTAAAAGGCAAACTTTCGGCTATTCTTGGCATTTCATAAAAAGTATTTTGGAAACTGATAAAAAGAAAAAAAAAATTGTAATTTATTTATTTTTGCTAAAGGTTTCATAAAAAATTAAAACCTAGGATATAAAACTACTGTATATTATTTTTAGTTAAATCTTTTGATTTTATTTCAGATAATTCCTGACAATGAATTTAAACTCGCATTACCAGAAGGTATCAAAATTGAAGAATTAGATCAAAAAGAATCTGTAAAGTCGGCGTTAAAAGAATTTGAGTTGAAATCTTTGTTAGACGAAGAGCCAATCAAGAATGATGTAATAAAATCCGAGTTAGAGGAAGAGCCAATCAAGAATGATTTAATAAAATCTGAGTTAGATGAAGAGCCAATCAAGAATGATGTAATAAAATCCGAGTTAGATGAAGAGCCAATCAAGAATGATGTAATAAAATCCGAGTTAGAGGAAGAGCCAATCAAGAATGACGTCATAAAATCTGAAAATCAAACGCCCATTGGGAAAAAGTCAAATGTTCTATGTACAAAAGTACTTTTCATTTTTGTTATTTCTTATACATTTATATACCTATGTTTGAAATTTGTGTCTATTTGGAAAAGCAAGTATTATTTCTTTAGTATTATTATTAATTATTATTATTATTAATTATTACTTATTATGTATTAAGCAAATCTCTCTTATAGAAATTTATGACTCTGAAGAATATTTCTTCATTGTTGAAGAAAACAAAAGAAAAAGATTCAAAAGTACTTTTCGATTCAAATGAAGAGAAATTTTTGGCCAAACTTTTGACGTCACAAATGTTCCATTGGTGCGGAATCAACAAGTTTGAAGGTGACATAGGAGTTAAAGGTACTTTGCGCAACTTTATCTTAATTATTATTATTATTATTATTATTATTATTATTATTATTATTATTATTGATTATTATATTGCAACTCCTGGCGCTAACAATGGCTGGAGGTCCAGTTAACAGCCTTAAAATTTTATCTCCAGCCAGCCAGAGCAGTCTTCTTGTCAATTATTCCAACTTTTTAAATTAGGCACCTTTTAACAAGTTTGTATAATAACATACCTTTCCACTATAAATGCATTTAAACACATCTACCTCTATTAGTTTACAAGCATATAGCCACTAAATATCTTATTACATTTAGAACCTTAAGAAACATTGTATCCTTCTGACCTTGCAATAAAATGCTTATGCTCCCTTCTCCATTTAATTTCTTCAAAAAGTGTGTTTAATTAATTAAACTGACTATAGCTACAGCTTAAAAAAGAAACAGACTTTCACCTGAGCTGAATATGTATATTTTTGCAGCACATTTTTTGAAATATTATTATATAATATATATTATAATATATATATATATTATATATATTATTATATTATATATATATATATATATATATATATATATATATATATATATATTATATTATATTATATAAATATATAATATATATAGTTAGTATATATATATTATTTTATATATAATATATTAATATATATTAGTGATGGGATGAATTAATCGTCATCAAGCAAAAAGGGCATTTTTTTCCCTCAATCATCATCAATTTTTTGCTGATTAATTTGAGCAAATTATATAATAAAGAATTTGTTAATATTAAAACTCAATAATATTATATATATATATATATATATTAATATATATATATATAATATATATATATATATAATATAATATATACTATATATATATATATAATATATATATATATATTCCGTATATTTTTGAATTGAATTGAGTCAAGAGATTTTTACTCTCCATGCAGCAGGGATTCGAACTTGGTCCCGCGGTTTTCCCCCCCCCCCCCCCCGCCTGAAAAGTTTTTTTTTAACAGTGGGAGTGACCGGGCGTTCTAATCACTAGACCAATCCACGTTCTACCAAAAAGACAAAATATGAAAAGGTAATTATGGAACTTCATGAAACTTCTTTATTTCCAGATCATTTTGAAAAGTATCACAAAATCTTTTACCTCCCAAGACACAAAATATTACAATGTTATACATAATTAGGAAATTTAATATTTTGAAAATATTTTATAAGAATATTTGTTGGTGCTGGAAAAAGAGAAGGAAAAATATTGGATGAGTCAAAATCAAATGAAAGAGAAACCTCTATTTATCATTTGTTGCCTATGGACCTGAAATATTGGAGACTCAAGGAAGAAATGTTGCAACGTAAACCCCACAATATAATGCACACAACTAGATGGGGTCTATTCTTATAATAATGTACATGGGTCCTATTTGTAGTGCTCATCCTCAATCTAGGTAAGACAATTTTATTTTTCCTTCCAATACTAGTGCATTCCTGTGCACTTGCTGAAATTATTGATTAAAAAATTTACATAATGTTATTACTGATGCGATAATATGGAGTACATTTTCGATTACAATTTTTGTATTATAAAAGTATTCTTGGAGTCATCCTTCATATTTCTTAACAAAGGGTAGGCATAGCTAGCCTATTCTCTTATGGAATTATAAAAATTTATAATCATTTTCAGATTATGAGCAATTATTCTTGATGTGATATTATTGCTCTAGTAATGTCCCAAGGCTTCATAATGTGATCCAAAAAATGTTGTAACAAAATTCATCAAATTATGAGTAAAAATTTCCAGGCAGGTATGTTATTATTATTATTATTATTATTATTATTATTATTATTATTATTATTATTATTATTATTATTATTATTATTATTATTATTATTATTATTATTATTATTATTATTATTATTATTATTATTATTATTATTATTATTATTATTATTATTATTATTATTATTATTATTATTATATATATATATATATATATATATACTTATATATATTATATATATATAATATGTATATAGATACTTATATTATATATATATATAATAGTTATAATATAGTATATATATATATGTATATAGTATATAATAGTATAGTATATATATATATATATATATATATTATATATATAATAATATTACAGCACTTATTTATATAATAAATTCGTCAAATTAATATGGTGAGTTATTGGAGATACTTTCGAAATTATTGTCATAAGTATATTCGGAAAACATATTATCATTGCAAGATACTATGTGTAACTAGATTAATGAAATATATCTGAGGGTAAGTTTTATTGGGAAAAATAATAATGACTTTAATTGACGTAACTATTTCAATATAAATTTCTAAAAGAAAGAAGGTCGTTTAGAAAATTGTTTATGATACACAGTATATGAAATATATATATTATAGTATCATATATTAATATAATATTATATAAGCTAATATTATAAGTATTAATAATATTAATTAATTTTAAGTCGAATAAGATGCTGTGATAAGATTAATATATTATCATTACGTTACAATAGAGGAAATCGGGAATTATTTATGTATTTATTTTATTATTTATTTTATATTTATTTATACAGAACCACTAACTATACACTATAGGTGATGCTAGCCTTTTTTCACGAGGGCAGGAAATATAATACCGAAAGGTCCACCAAGCAACCTAACCAGAATCTCAGGTTGCCAGACGTGGTTTATAAATATAAGGAGAAATAAAATACAATATTATAAATAAAACATAAAAGTATACCCAAAAGTGTTATAATATTAATTATTAAATAGCTTGATTAATAATTTAAGAGCGGTACACCGCGAGTAAGTTGGCGAGATACGATTGTACAATTATCAGATACTCTGGCTTTCTATATTCTTCCTACTCAATCTGCACTACTAGCGTAGACGGAGATTCGTGCGCATCTGTTCGTTCAGTCAGACAGCAGGGCAGATACGTCCAAGACGGTTGATCTAAATGCTTAGTGAATCTCTATAACTTCACTTTAAGCCATTCTTTATAAACATTTGAGTGCTTAGCCTTGTTTTATATTAGTAATAAAGAGATATATATGCTCCAACGGTCACTTACGCAGAGATTATAGTAATAAGGGTCAAAGATGATAAAATGATACGGTGTGAGACTATAGTATTTAAGTTACCACTTAAGCTTTAGACTCACACAACTCATCCATATAAAGAAGGTGAATCTACGTAGCCCCAATAATGAGAACATATAGTAACTTCTACCAATACAATAGCGAATATAGCCGGTAATATATACTAGTAAATAAGTTAATACAAGAAGAATAAAATATAATATTACTCACTATATATATACGGTAATCCATATAGATACTAAGATAATCCCATATTCGTGGAGCTATATACCGGCAGCAATATATATATTACTACTACGTTCGGGGATATGTAAGGGTGCCAAGTGAGATATACGGTGTTATATCAGATAGTATATATATATAGCTATAAAGAAGTATTAGTATTGTAGCAACAGATAATCAGTTAGAACCGCGTGAAAAATAATAGGAAAAGAGATGGGGTTTGTGATTGGAGAGGAGAAGGGAAGGAGTGAGGTATTTAATTCAATAATAGGAAGCACAGCTAGTATGCACCCATAACCGGAAATCATCCATCACAGGCGCAAGAAAGATACATCATAAAAGCTGTAAGTAATAAGAGGACTAATAACTAACTATATTCAAAGATGAATTGACAAGATCGGAAATTGGAGAGGATATAGAATTGTATAGAGTAGGACAATATCAGGACTAAGATAAAGGGAACAGTAGGTTAGAAAGACATACGTGAGTAGAGAATCGTGAGGTACAGGTAAATATAATATTAATAAGGGAGTAAAGCATGGTATGTTAACCGAGAACACCACAAAAAAGAAAGGAGAAAAAGCTCCCGATCAACACGTGGAGTTCTGGATTTAGCACGTGAACCAAAGAAAAAACTTACAAAGTATAAGCAAAAGTAAGTAAAGGTAAGTAATAAGACACAAATATATAAGGATGCGTATGTATTTAGTCTAATTCTGTGTATTCGTCAATACTATATTATTTTGTTCTATTTAATTAAATACCAAAAATATTTATTTATAATATACTATATTTTTAGTAGTTATTACATGACTTAGAAATATATACATAGATCACCCTACATGTCCCGTTTATATACAGTAAAGACCAATAAGTCAGAAGAATGCGACAGACTATTGCACTACCAAGGTGTAACCTATCATATACATACAGTGAGTTAAGCCTATTAACTTCTAAGGGACTTGTAAAGTAAAGCGGAAGATTAACCCATATCCATGAAAAGAAGGAAAGAAGTTTACAAATTGATACTTTAGTAGAAAAAGTGAAGCTAAGACATAGGAAGTCAAGCGCGGCCCGTTATCGGAGGGGTGGGACAGAGGCGCGCTTCCAGCAAGGACAATATGTGATTACAATTAAAGAACGGCAAGAGCGTAAAAATTTATATTTAGATCAAGGGTATCTGAGCAACATTACCCTCGTAAACACTTGGGATGTAATATAGTTATCACATTCGCCACTTCCAACTACTACTCGCCTTTTATGTGAACACACTCAGCTATGAGTGTTGTTCTGAATTTTCTTCTAATCACTAGCGAACTAGACATTTTTTTTTTTTTGTTCTATTTTCTCTGGAAGGATAGATTATGGTGGAATACCTGTATGATAATTAAGTTCGAGGAAGTATTGGTATTTGCGTGTTGGAATTCTGTCCATGAATTAGATTGAAATACTAATGAGTTCGTAATGAACCGTTTCTTAGTTATTTTCTAGAGTTAAGCTACTATAACTCGTTCAATGCGAAAGAAGTCGGAAAGGATATGGACATAGTGCAAAAGAGCTCGAGAGGAATGGTTTGGGCAAGACGAAAATTGTTTTTTTGTTATCAGTTGAGTCAATGCCAATGAGTGTCCGGCAGCTTTCTTTTAGTAAATGTCTCGCTTATAGCCTAGCTCGAATTAATTCTTTGGTTTGCCTGCAACGACTTTCCGAGCAGAATGGAATTTAGTAAGATTGATACAACCAGATCTTTTCCATGGCCGATATTATCGCAGATTTTTTCTCTCTCTGAATGGTAGCGAGAAATCCCCATCGGGGAACCATGGCAATTCTGTCGCAAAAATGATTCACTGAGGAGGATGCAAGATGAATATAACCTCCACGCGAACAACGAACACCAACCTAAAGCAAGCTACCATGACAAATCCTTCACGATGCTGCGAACGGGAACACGGTCGGTCCTCTCAAATGCAGAGCAGAGAAGAATAATACATACAGCAGAAAAATCATAAGTCACAAAGGGGAAACGACAGCTAATCCACAACACACGCAAGATGGCACTGTATAAGCCAAAAAATACGGGTTTACGGAGATGGGGGACACCCACTGCTAGGAGACGAAAAGTCTTAAAATAAGCACAAATGTAGGTGCTGCGGAGATATGTCATTTGACTCCAGCGAAGGACAAGAGATGACAAATTGCGTAGAGACATGGAATCCGCACATTATATGTGCGAGAGTGGTAAGAACAGTCAAATGTACGAAGTCGGGATTCAAATGGCGAAGTGGACGATCTCGATACTCGTCTTGATAGGTCTTTAATAAACTGTTCCAGATCGTTGGGCAGGCCATATACTCTGACGATTTGTAGTGGACTATAGATATACAGATACGCTCTGCGCGGCACCATACAGTAGTATCGACAGTCGCCAACCACAGATAGATTGTCGAATGAAAGTTTGAAAAACTAGCTGAAAGAGTACATGCTAATTAGTCCATTTTATGCGTTTGTAACAGGAACTAACAACTCTGTGCTCTCAAGAGAAAGATTATAGAGATGGATATCCGAGAGAGCCCCCCAGAAATGTAGTGAGAAAAAAGTATCTTTCCGTGAGCACAAGAACAGCAGCGAATAAAGACACACATATATATATGGTAGTAGACCAACAACTGTGAACAAGAAAAAAAATTCCCGCACCTGAATCAGAAAAACTTGTCTACCAGTCCTACCCTATCTTGAATTTGAAAAATAGGACCATTACAAGATTTCTCACAAAGACCATTCCGCTATGTGGACTAATGAGGGTATACGGGAGGATGATTATATTATATTATGTATATTATGGGTCACTACAGCCACCGACGATGTTTTTTACTGTATATGAGTCAACAAGTAGAAAGAGCGTATTATAGAGATGGCCGTAACTGAAAAAAGATAAATAGTGTTGAAAAGATATAGGCCACGAGTGTTTCTTGAAGAAGCAGACGAGTGTTATGGTAAAAGTAGATATGTCGGAGTGTATTTCTAATATACGAGTTCCGAATTTCACACAAGGTTTGCTCGATGGCTGGTCACCAGCCGGGAAAATCCAGCGGAGGAGCTGCGACAATAAATAAGAATCCAGCAAGTGATGAAGCGAGTAGCGCTGAACATACCTAAGATGTGCATTAAAAAAGAGGAACAGACGATCTTGAAATTAAGCTTGAAAGATAAATCGAGAGCAGTTGACGCTTCATTGCAATAACGTCAAGCTCAGAACAGAGTTTATATGAGACAGCTATACGCTGGAGCAGAGCTCGATTATGACAATGAAGGAGAGTATCAAGAATAAGTTGAGAGATAAACGATCAGACCATAATGCGAGAGAGAAACACAGAACCAGGAATTAACAGAAAGGAGAAAGAAGTGAGGCATCACATCGAGGCAGAGGTTGGCTGATAAGTGGAGCAGAGAGACGCAGATAGGAGAAATACGTTATGACAAGCACGCTCAGAAGAGAGAGAGGAAACCATTAAGAAAGAGAGCTTTAGAGAGCACGGACGCATGCCATAATGGTAATCGATCGATAAATAAGCATACCATTTGGATAAAATTTTATCGACTAGCTACACCAACAACCACCTCCTCCTAGGGGTTCCTAAGGCAGAAGTGACCTATAGAATCAGGTAAGGGTTTACGGATAAATTCGTCATTCTCTCCACCCAGCCTTGCACCTCCGAGCGTCGAAAGCCATCCCTGATACATCTCTCTCTCTCCTCCTCCTTCCTGAACACGCAGGTCGAATGAGACTTTTCAGATGCATGCCATGCACTCATCGCAGAGTTATCAGAATGCAGGTCTTTCAAGTACTCTTAGATAGACTCTACTTCACAAGTCGAGAGCTCATCAGGACGACTCACGTTAGACAGGGATTATTGCAGCCGGTCTGCCCCCCCTTCTTCATCATCGTCGGATTCGTGTCGGACATATGTTCGCTGCTCTCAGCATTTCGAGGAAATTGTATTCAGATTCAAGGCATAGCGAGAAGTAGAGTTGATCGAGGACCAGGGGGCCAGGCTCGAAGTCAGACATACATCAAAATACGTCCACAATACAATTCCCTCTCAGCTCAGAGCACTGGGTTACTTAACTACTCGCATCCTCCCCTCCGGGCACTAGCTCTTCTTTCACACTCTAGATCTCAGAATGCCTATCACCCGCTCATGCGTAATCACGAAGAGGCATATGGAACCTGAGAGGAGTCAAGCAAGCAGGAAGAGGGATGCTCGAATCGTCCGGGTAGAATTAGATGAAAAGAGGAAGAGCCTTTTCGTAGGAGAGTTAGCTACAGAACGGTCAGAGCGAATAAGTGGAGGAAAGGCAGTTTTACAAAAGTTATTAGAGAGTTCTTTGCCAAGAGGGCAGATCATTTTTTTCAGTAGGTAGAGCCACAGTAGGTTGTTCGGCACTTTCTTTTAGTCGAGAGTTCCCACGCGCTTAGCTGTCCGAATAATAGCCCTGCAACGATTCCGATGCAGAATGGAAATTAGTCAGGTGATAGGAGAAACGAGAGTTTTCATGCCCCGATACGCCCACTGTCTCTCTCGCCGTGCCACACAAAAAATGGAGCGAGAACATTCCCCCCCATCGCGAACCATGGATTCTTGTGGAGACAACAGGACTTTAGCTCTGCAAGATGGAATTCAACCTCCACTCACCCTCAATCGATTAACGCGCCCTACCTTTCAGCGGCACCGCAGCGTCCTCCGAGTCAAACGCCAAAGATTCACCTCCAAGCATAGTTGGCAAAGAAACGACGCAACGCCCCCAATTAGCCGATTTAATCCGTGCCAGATTGAAGCTTACGTTTGGGCATGGTGGATGCTCGGCTTGGAGAACAATAGTTTAAAAGCTTAAGAACCAGCTACATAGATGTGGTCAGAGTACCGATAGGAGTCGGAAACATGGTGTAGTGTATTTATAGAGAGAGAGTAGTGGTGAAACATAAACCCACGCGTGTTCAAGAATTGGTTAGGAGATCTGGGATATGTGCAAGGCTTCTTTATTTAACTGTTCCAGATCGTTGAGATACTGAATGTTTTGGCCTCCTCCCGCCCTGCAATCAGTATGAGAGGAGCCGCACCATTAGCTGTGATGAACGTTGAAATCACTCTAAACTCAGATGATGCTCAGCATTTGGGTGGAAGGACAGTAACCAGTCTTCACCTGAGAGAGTGAAGATATTTTTCACAAAAGAAGGTGAAAATCTGCTCTTCCTGTTAGGGGAGCAGACTAGCAGAAACACAAGATAATTTGCGTAGTAGTAGTGGAGACAAGATTTTAAAGCCCACAAGAACATCAAACAATTAGGATATGATTCAAGCCATCTCTCTCAGACGTGTTACAGGAGTGTTAATGTTATATAGGCACAGACTCCAACGATTTAGTCTGAATTAAGAAAAGGTTATTAGATCTGGAGATATTAGTTTTATTTGACAAAAGAATCCCTGTGCTACTGGGGTCTCCGACTAAGTTATAAAACGTTAGGTAAGATGGTTAGCGAGGTGATATTCTCCACACGCCATTTCCATGGTTCAGTTTGAGGCTCAGCGATTATACCCGCTATTCTTGCCGTAACCAAACTGGTTTTACAAGTTGACCAGATATTATCTAAGCTTGATAACAAGCTTTCCGCTGTTCATTCTCAGCTCAATGCATTTTGCTACTTCTCACACACTGTGGACGTAGCTCTATAATCAGATGGTCAGACATTCTTTGCTAAAAGCATGAGAGAGAGAGGAGAGAGAGAGGAGGAGGAGAGAGAGAGAGAGAGAGTCAATTTTTATGTGTTATATGTAGACTGTTTTGTTGTGTGTGTTCTCTGTTTTTATCTGATGTGTGGTATTGAATTATTCGTAATTCACTATGCATAAATTGCAAGATTAAATATTAAAATCTCCTTCTGATGGTAATCGTTTTTTGTCTGTTCTGTAGCCAATTCTCTTCTCTCTATCTCTCTTCTCTCTCTCTCTCTCTCCGTCTGCTCTCTCTTCATCTCGGCGCCCTCTATCCTCTGCTCTCTCCCTCTCTCCTCCCTCAACTCCGTCTTCTCCGTCTCTCTCTCTGCTCCTCTCGTCTCTCTCCTCTCTCTCTT
>JABUQX010038099.1:0-5000 GCA_015478945.1 Trachelipus rathkii
TTTTTATTTTATTCTAATATTTATTAATAACACCTTAAATATTAGTATAATCTTCGATCTGGCAGGCGTACGCTGTGATTGACCTTGAATCCCTGCATTAGTTCACGAGAGCAAGAGTTGCCAAATAGTATTTTATTTTTACGCTTTGGAGAAAATGTTATTTTTTCTTTTTATATCCTTTTTAGGGGGTTCGAGCCGACGGAGGGACAGAGGGGGGACAAAGTCCCCCCGTCGTCACCGGTAAAACCGAAACCCCGACTCTATCCATCTTTAATTTTATACCCTTGGGGGTATTCTTTAGTTAAAAAAGAAAAAATTCAACATTTGGCACCTTTGCGTGCTCCCTCGGAGTACTCGAGCTTCTTCGTATTCTCAAAAAACCGTAATTTTTCCAACATTTTTAACAATTTTAAATTTTTTAAAAAGCGTTATTTTTTTTTTTTTTTTTTTTATTTCATGGGTAAAAATGTCTCCTGATTAATAAAATGATATTTATTTTCGTGTAGCTGTTATAGTTTTTAGTTACATGCATGTCTTTATATATATATATATATATATATATATATATATATATATATATATATATATATATATATATATATATATATATATATATATATATATATATATATATATCGCTATATTTACTATAACTATATATACTATATGCTATCTCTATATATATATATATATATATATATATATATATATATATATATATATATATATATATATATATATATATATTATTAAAAAAATTAAAACTAATGTAAATTTTAGTTTTGTACAGTTTATTATAACCTTGAACTAATAAATATTCTTATTTAAAACTAGTTTTCTCCTCAAAGTTGTGTGTTCAAACAATAAAGAAAAATACTTGAATATGAAAGCAAGGAAAGAAAACTCCCAAAAAACTCCTAAAACGTAATTTAATTTCCTCTTTGCTAATTTCTTACTACGTTTTCTTACTTCACAAAAGGAACAATAAAAATTAACAACAAAAAAGATAAGGAATAAAACAGAAAACGAACTTCACCAAATATGATCTTTAAAAATAGTTCAAAGGGAAAAAAAGATAGTCTCTCGTGGGTTAATTTTGATCCTATAAAAACGCCGTTATTCATCTCTCTCTCTCTCTCTCTCTCTCTCTCTCTCTCTCTCTCTCTCTCTCTCTCTCTCACTCTCTCTCTCTCTCTCTCTCTCTCTCTCTCTCTCTCTCTCTCTCTCTCTCTCTCTCTCTCTCTCTCTCTCTCTCTCTCTCAACAAAAACAAGCCTTCCGAAAGTAATAAAAGTAAAAATTTCTTCATCTATCCACTTCCTTAGTAATAAAAATTTTATTTTGCTATAAGTATTAAATTTATCAAAGAAGATCTTGAGTATTATTTTAGTATCGAGTTTCAATTTTTTTTAATGAAAGCATAATAAGGAATACTTTTATTTCTTGGAGGGAGGGGGGGAAGGTCATAATACTTCATGCATAATTATAATAGGGTTATATATATATATATATATATATATATATATATATATATATATATATATATATATATATATATATATATATATATATATATATATATATATATATATATACATATAAATATATATATATATATATATATATATATTTATATATATATATATATATATATATATATATATATATATATATATATATATATATATATATATATATATATATATATATATATATATATATATATATATATATATATATTATATATATATATATATATATATATATATATTTATATATATATATATATATACTATATATATATATATATATATATATATAATATATGTATATATATATAATAATAAATATGTATATATATATATATATATATATATATATATATATATATATATATATATATATATATATATAACATATGCATATATATATATATATATATATATATATATATATGTATATATATATATATATATATATAATATATAATATATAATAATATAATAATAATATAATATAATAATATATATATGTATATATATGTTATAATATATATATAATATATATATATATATATATATGTAATATATATATATACATAATAATAATAATAATATCTATATAATAATAATAATATAATATATATATATATCTTCTTTCATATATACTGTGAAGCTCAGTCTCTGTGGGACGACGGAGTTCACAGATTGAACAGGAGCTGCACACGTCCGAATAGCTACCAAAGAAAGCCTCAAATAGTTTTTACCTCTAAGGAAAGCGTATTGTATGTTGAAGCATGAATTGAAGCCAGATTATTGTTTAGAAGTAGCGGAGAAAATTTATAAAGTTTAACTAAAGAACATATTTAAAAAATTTATTGAATCGAAGATTTTGAAATTAAAATCAAAATTAATTAAAACAAAATTAATATTTAAAAACTTAAGAAGGGCAACAAAATTTCCTGATTAGTTTTTTCAATTAATTCTTAATAAGATAAAATAATTTATTAAAATAGTTATTAAGCAAGAAAAATTTAGAAATAATTCTTTTAAATTATTATGAATAACTGTTTAAATATGATTTGGGATTACAAATTATTGGAGCTACTTATAGGTGACTTCTAGTCGATATAATAGATAAATATTTAGACGCAGTCATGAGCAAATGAAGATTTTCTTCTCATGGTTATGGGGCGAGAAGGCAAGGAACCCGGTCCTTTCCTAATTTCTTCCCAAATACGGTTGTATTGGTATGAAGAATACTTTCTGCAATCAACACCACCCTGCAGCCATGCGGGATATGTTGTTAAGAATAATATATATATATATATATATATATATATATATATATATATATATATATATATAATATATATAAATAATGTATATATATATATATATATGGCAAATTTGTAGAAACTGTACTGTGACTAGTGAGGATATAGTCAACCACCTCACAAGGATAGCGTAAAAAACAGAACCTCCTAAGTTTCCTGATCACAAACTGGTATAATAATGAAAATTAATTTAGGTTAGGTTAAGTTAGGTTAGGTTAGGTTAAGGTTAGGTACCTCGGTAGTCACAGTACAGTTTATACAAATACTGCCTCTATATATATATATATATATATATATATATATATATATATATATATATATATATATATATATATATATATATATATATATATATATATATATATATATGTATATGATAAATTTATATTAAGTAGAAAGATGTGGGAAATGAGGTTTTGAGACATTAAGAACAATCATATTTTCTCTGTCCTAATTAGCGATATTTGAAAGATCAAAGATTAGTTGTCCCAAAACCACACTTCTAGTATTGGGTTATTACTGTTGAGTGGTTAATTGCTATTGCCAAAGGAATAATGATTGGTGGAGTCGTTTGTAACAGAGTGAATTGTAGACGAAGCTATATATAGACGACCAATGTATGAAAATTTGGAAAAAAGTTGAGGATAAAAAAAGAACCCTGAAGAACACCATTATATAGAGAGTTTCAACGCAGCTATAAAGCAGCTATAGAAGACCGAGAAGGAAGTCATATTACTGCAAAAAAATGTCACAGCGAAAGCAAAAATGTCACAATTAATTTTTCAATGATTTTCTATTAGAGAACAAAGTTTTGAAGCTACTTTGTTGGAGTAATATGTCATTTTGGCGTGGAAGATTTTCTTGTGACATTTTTGTAATTTGTCCAAGCTATTCTATATGTTAATTTTGCATTGTACCGAAAGTCGGAGTGATAAAAAACCTGAGTTTCGGTCTTGAACAAGATGTGAATGAGGTCTTGAGGAAGAAAGGAAGTGTCCAACAAATTGAAATTAAAAATAGACGGTAAATGTTGAAGAAATCAATGAAAAAGAAAGACCGTGCGCCAGAGCATGCTGTCGGTGGCGATGGTCGGCGATAGACGTCGATGCTTTGCCTATCCCAACCTCATCAACAGAGGCCGGTAACTTTCAAGTGATGACTGGGAGGGATGAATAAGGGGCATTGTTTGAATACATCCCCCAAACATTTAGGAAGCAGTTTGTTTTTTCGATATTTAAAAAAATATATATTAAAGAAAATGTTTTATTGAGTGCAGAGGAATGTTCCAACCCAGCTTAATACTCCGTGGAGGGTGCCAATAAGGGTTCGAATCGCTTCGAACGCCGCATACGTCTTTCCCATATATATATATATATATATATATATATATATATATATATATATATATATATATATATATATATATATATATATATATATATATATATATATATATATATATATATATATATATATATATATATATATATATATATATATGTAATTCTTATAAAATACACTTGCAATAAATCCAACTTCATTTCTACTTAAGCGTTTCAAAAAGATTTAAAAGAAAAATAAAAAGGGAAAAAGAAACATAAATTTTTTTTTTATTTAAAGTAATATCATAAAAAGGTCTCAATGATTAGGAATAAAATTGTCTTAAGTTACAGCAAGAAGCTTAAAACTTTTGACAATAAAGGAAGATGGACCTCATACATCTCCCCCTACTATAAGGGATACTGGGGAGTGTACTCCTTACCCCTACCTATGTTCCTTATCCTTATAACGGGTACTGGGGGGAATACCAACCTACTCCTGCACTTACCCCCGTCTTTTATCCTTTATCCTTGTAAGAGGAACTGGGAGAATGTACCAATTTACCCCTGAACTTAACACTTTAAGGAATACTGAGAGTGTACCAACCTAACCCTGCACTTTTATTCATTATCCTTATAAGGGGTACTGGGGGAGTGTACCAACTTACCACTGCATTTAATCTTACCTTTTGTTCCTTATCCTTATAAGGGGTATTGGGGAATGTAACAACTTACCCCTGCCCTCATCCTTATAAAGAATATTGGGGATCTACATCCCTGCACTTATCCCTATCTTTTATTCCCTACCCTGATAAGGGGTACTTCGGAAGTGTACCACCCTACCCT
>JABUQX010038099.1:22500-25000 GCA_015478945.1 Trachelipus rathkii
GACTCCACCTTTATGAGAACAGGAGACCTGATAAGACGATACACTCTTAAGAAGTATAGAAGAACCTGAAGCACCCCGAAGCACAAAACCTCTTATAAGCTTGTCTAGTAAGAGAAAAAATATGATCCTTTGAAGAAAGATTGCAAGAAAAAAACACCAAGAATATTAAAGACGTAGACAAATTTTTTGTGTTAGTGACAAGACTCATGTGTTTGACACAAGAGTTGTGTGTTTTAGAGTTGTTGTAGTTGTGTAGAAGAAGATAGGCATCTCTTAGGATGAATTGTATGCTGTTGGAAGGGACGTCTTTCAAAATGAAAATAAGAATAAAGGTTGGAGTCATCGGCATAGCAATGGATAAGGGAAAGAGGTGATGAAGAGATTGAGAGAAAGGTATTAAATAATAAGTTGAAAAAAGAGAGTCGGAGATAGGTCGAAATTTTGAGGAACGGAACTATTGATACACTTAAAGAATGTTCAGTGTCCGTCTGCAACAGCTGCTACAGAACGATATTAATGGAAATCAGAGAGGCCACAGAGAGAAGGATAGATACCAAAGGAGGGAAGTTTAGAAATCAAAGTTTTGTTCCAGACTATATCGAAGGCTTTCGATTTTGCCCAGATCTGTAGCAAAGGATTTACCGAAATGTCGAAAAGCAGAGGAACAAAAGTCAGAGAGATGTGAAAGAAGATCTCCGGTAGACAAATTTCTACGGAAATCCTTCGGCAATCGGAGATAAGATTAGAACATTTAAGTTGCTTCCAAATCTTCCAGCTAAGGATAGATTGGAAAACCTTTGGAAAAACCGATGGTTAAGTAATAGGACGATAATTCAAAGATTGAAACGGGTCGTTATTTTTCGAATGAGTACGTGCTTTGCTTCCAGCAGGAGGGAAAGATTGAAGCTGATTGACATTGACGAAATTGCTTAGCAAGGCCGAGTGCGCAAGCTCAGAAGCCAAAGTTTTAAGAACCACCGGTGGGATATCATCAGGACGGTACGCCTTCTTAGTGTTAAGCTCAGAGAGAGAGAGAGAGAGAGAGAGAGAGAGAGAGAGAGAGAGAGAGAGAGAGAGAGAGAGAGAGAGAGAGAGAGAGAGAGAGAGAGAGAGAGAGAGAGAGAGAGAGAGAGAACAGAAATCGTATATTTAAAAGAAATTGCAGTATTAAGCATAAATGTGTTGGAGGGAGATGGAGAAGAAGGATTAGCTACGGAATCGTTTGGAGTGGAATTAGAGGCAAAGATTTGATCGAATGTTCCGCTTTAGCAGATGGCAAGACATCTGTCACGACGTTGGATGAAACTAGAGGAAGGAAATAAAAAAATTTGAAATTGGAGTTAACATTTTTGTAAAATACCGGAAAGAGCTTGATGAAGAAAGAGAGTGAGTTACAACTACAAAAATATTACATTTTGTACGAAGAAAAAAAAGTTCTTATTGTTACGTAGGATAGATTTAGCACGATTTCGGGATGAAGTAAAAGAAGAATGAGATTCTGAAGTTTGAAGTTGACAGTAATTCCTGAAGGCGGCGGCGTTCCTGTAGCTAATTGCACAAAAACATGTAGAGATTAAACAAAATGAGTATGATTATTATTTGATGGGAAAGAGAATGGAATGTTCTCCCCATGAGAGAGAGAGAGAGAGAGAGAGAGAGAGAGAGAGAGAGAGAGAGAGAGAGAGAGAGGGAGAGAGAGAATTACTTCCATTATGCTAACACTCCCGCCAAACCAATAATAATCATTCCAAATTAAATCAAAGAAATGCGATTACAAATCCAGTCAATTTTCTGCACCGAAGAGCCAAAAACATTTCCTCGTGGTAGGTTTGAGTCTTTCTTCGGAAGACGTGAATCAATATAACAGCATACCGAGACAAGAAAGTGATCTGAGGAACCTAGAGGTGGGAAGAACTTAACAGTATAAAGGGAAGGATTAGAAGTTAAGAAAATGTCAAGAATACTAGGTTCATCTTCAAGGATATCAAAGATACGGATAGGGAGTTGCACCATCTGCACAAGGGTTATTCGGGATAGAAAAATTGAAGGACAATTCACCAGCTGTGTCTTAAGAACTTAAGAACTATGTCTTAAGAACAAGCAAAAAAAAAATTGGTGGTGGTGGTGAACATTGAAATTACCTAAATTGATGATTTCAAAGAAAGAATAACAAGAGCGCATGTGCCCTATTTTGAAGTTTGGAGAGTGGAATAATTTAGAATAGTCAGTGGCGTTAAGATATAAATAAATAGAGCAAGTGAATGTAGTAATAGATTGACAAGAGAATCTAGAACACAAGATAGATAATTCTGAAAACTCCAGATTAGAAACACAAGGACAAACCACGTCATTTCCTACATAGGAACAACAATCGCCTTTTCCTTAAAATTAATAATAGGGACAATAAAAGGGAACTGAGTAGAGTTTGCTGTCTGAGAGCCGAAGCACCCGAGCCACGAGCCACGAGCCACGAGCCACGAGCCACGAGCCACGAGCCACG
>JABUQX010038099.1:32500-34330 GCA_015478945.1 Trachelipus rathkii
CAATTCTATGCCTTTATATGAGATGGTCCTCCGCTATTTCGTTAGGGTGAATTTTGCTTTGTCTAAGGTATGGGAATTTGTGCTACGGAGATTGTTTGTTCTTAGTTTGGTTTTGTACAAGTATGTTAGTCAAAAGATCATTTGCAGTTCCATTTGTGAATTTAAAGATGTGACTACTTTACTGTTAGGGTACTAAATATCATTAAGTTTTTAGTATTGAAAATTTTTTGAAATAGTGGGGCTTTGTGTGTTCACGGTAGCTTTTCGGGGGGCCCTGGATATTACACGAATTAATTTTCCTTTGCATAACAATTAAGCAGGTTGTAGCCGGTATTCACTTGCACAACCCAAAACTGAAAGACAATATAGAGTGAGGACTACACAAGACTATGAGTAAAGGTTTTTTTAAACTATATTTTGGAACAAATTCTTATTAAGGAATCGCATAAGTTAGCATAGGACAATTTCTAATGAGACTATATATGTGGTTTTCTTTGGAAAGAAGAGCTTGTCATCAAGTGATAACACCTAGTAACTTGGCAGATGATAGCCGATTTATAGTTATATTTTTGCTCTTACATTTAGTTGGACAGGGTTCTTTTGATTTGTTATTACACTAGGTAATTTGTTTTTTTGTAGATTTAGGGAGAGTCTGTTTTCCTCTACCCATGTTATAAGTTTTTTAATTCAATTATTTACTTTTTCGTTAAGTGTTGTTATATTACGGTCTATATTAGAGATTTGCAGTGTCGTCACATATTGAGCAGTGTATTAACTGTGACAATTTTTGAATTCATTAGCATATATATAAAGAATAAGCGGCCCAAGTATAGAGCCTGAGGGACACCGGTGGGAAATTGAGGCAAGTGGGGATGAGTGTCTCCTAAATGAACGTATTGTGTTCGGTCAGATAAGTAAGAACTGAAAACCATTGTAGTGGACCAATTTGTGATACCACGTCTCTCTAATTGCTTAAGAGTAGGCTGTGTGGGAACTACATCGAAATGCTTTCGAGAACTCTAAGAAGTAAGAGTACACATGTTTGTTTTTCATTTAGTGCTTTGTATAGTTTTTACAGTAAGGAATACCAGAGCATCCTCTGTGTTGCGGTTTTTGGTGAAACCAAACTGATTTTGTGATAAAAGCCCATTTTCATGCAAATAATTAGTAAGTTGTGCATGGACTAATTTTTCAAAGATTTTACCAGTTGTAGTAGGATTGAAATCGGACGAGAGTTTTTCGGAAGGAAGGTGTCAGAGCTCTTGGGAACAGGGTAACTTTTGCGATTTTTAATTCAGTTGGATAGTAAGTAGATTGAAATTGAGTTGTTTATACCAAGGCGGCTAATATTGGTGGAAATTTCTTTTTTACAGTGTTTGTATATCCAGTTCGGGACACTCTGAAAGTCAGAGCTTTTATAACACACTCAACGTCAGATGTTGATATTCTTTCAAATGCGAAGTTCTGCCCTTCGTGTGGTCCTAAATATTCGGCAAAAAATCCTCTCTGTTTCTGGAACTTCGGCTGCTAAGGCTGCCCCTACGGTAGTAAAGTAGGAGTTCAATTCATTGACTATTCGTTGCTTGTTTGTAACTATTTCATCACCTATTTTTAATTCTTCAATTTTTGTTTTCTGTGTATTGTGACGGTTTAAAATGTCGTTAATAATGCCCCATTGCGATCGTGGATTGGATTGAGTCTGGTTGAATTTATCAGCAAAGAAAGAAGAAACTAGCTTTGGATTTCCTTATTAATTTTCTTAGTGTTGAAGCGTATTCTGTGTAAACATGCATCGGTATGGTACCCCTTTTAGCACTTTTATGTAGAGTG
>JABUQX010038100.1:0-50091 GCA_015478945.1 Trachelipus rathkii
CGCACCTTGTTCTTCGCCAAACAGTCCTTCAGTCACTCGGCGCACTTTTTCGACCAAAACACCAGCATATATCTTCCCTACAACACTCAATAAACTAAATACCCTATAATTTGTACAGTTCCCTTTATCTCCCTTACCCTTATTATAAAGGTTACTGATTACTTGCCTCTCCTGCCAATCCCTCGAAACTAAAACCTCCATAAACGCTTTAATTAAACAACACTTGCAAGATCCAATCCAATCCACCATCTTGCCTCCGCGTTCTTTGATCATTCACCAGTAATTTTCATCTATACCTGCAGATTTACCATTTCTTCAACTTTCTCACTCTTCCCATTTCCTCCTCTTTCCTATTACCTCCTCCCCAAAATGCCTATTCCTTCTATTACCTCATCAAACCCACACACAGTCTTATCACCTCATCATTACTGCCAAAATTATTATCTAGATTTTCAAAGTGTTCTTTCCACACTCCACTCACATCCATTTCATTCAATTATCAAAAACACCATCCCTATTCATTATTGTAAGCAGATTCCCCTTATTTCTTAATTCTTAACCTTCTGCGCTTCCTCCAGAAAAGCTTCTATTCCCTTGTATTGTCCTATTCCCTCCTTCCAAACTGTTCTCTTTACCTCTTCTTTCTCTTACGTATGCATCTTTCATACTTTTCCTTTTTTCCTCTTATATAATCCAGCATCTTTTATCTTTTGAAACCTTATACTTGTTTTAGTACATTCAACACGCTTCTCTTGTTTACTTTTTTAACCGCTTGGGCATGACCCTTCATTCCACCACTTCACTGTTATCATTCCTTACTTTCACTACTTGGTTGAGCCACACCCATATACATACTTCTTTTGCACTGCTAACAACAGCTTCTTTCATTTGCTTTCAGATTTATTCAGTTCCAACTTTGTTCACATTTCAACTGATTTGCTTGCGATTGTTTTTCTTACATACTGTATCCTTATACTTGTTCACTAAACTTCTACTCTTAATTTTACCCATTCTTTCCGTATTCACCTTCCTCTCCACCAAGTTTCCCACTAACTTAATTTTACATTAGAACAACATAATGATTGATAATCCCATCCTTAAACCCCTCACTGATTTAACATCAGATAGCATACTTCAACATCTCCTTCTTTCCCAACACAAAATCAATCACATACTTTTCACTTCTTTACCATCTCTACCTACACCAACTCGAGTATACTTATGGGATACTCTTTGTGTTTAAAGAAAGTATTACTTACACCACATACCTCTCTCCTCAGCAGAAATGCAATCACCTTCGCATACCATCTCATTTTTCCTGACACCCAAGTACTCATCTCTGTCCTGATATAGTATATAATATATAGATATATAATACTATATATGATATATATTTATATATATTAATATACTAATATAGTATATATATATATATTAATATATATAATATATATTCATATATTATATTACTATATATATATATATATATATTATATATACACGTATATATATGATCGTATTAATAAGTTCAATTTTGGCCTTAGAAGGGGCGTATTTCATGTCTTCGTAGTTGACGCCCTGGGTATCTACATGTATAATTTAACTTCATTTATTATACATTAATAAGGGGTAATTTTAAATAAAAAACTATAAAAAGGACATTTATTTTTAAATACTAACATAGTAACTACATGGTATATAATTCTATTCTCCATAAACACAATAGTACTCAATTAGATACAGTCTATCCAAGACAGTGTTCATCACACAAACCCAGCCTATATATATACTATAATATTATATATATATATACTATATTATTATATATATATATATATATATTTCATATATATATATATATAATATATATTATATATATAGTTAGTATATACTATATATATATATATATTATAATATATATATAATTATATTATATATATATAGAGCACTACTCCTTTTAAAAGAAATTAATAAAAGACATATATACAAATCGATTCGAACGTTTAGTCGGTCCAACCTGCAGTGTCACTGTTAGCTTAACTCCAATAGAAAGAGCGCAAGAGTTGCCAAAAGCTGCATTTTAATTTTTTTACATTATAATTTTTTTTTTTTTTTTTTTAAGGGGGCTCGAGCCGAGAGCCGACGCTGGGACAGAGGGGGGGACTTGCGTCTCCCCCCCCCCGCGTTGTCTCGCTGAGGCCGAGAAAGAGGACCCTTGACTCTTTCCATTTTTGCGATTTAATCTTTGGGTCTATTCCCTTTAGTTTAAAAAAAAATGTTTTCGTAACTGTGGACGACTCTATTGCCTGTGAAATAATCCGAAAAAATCTCTTACATCGTTCGTTCATAATATATCGGTTAATTCTTTAAGGACAAGGTTCATATATATTATATATATATATCTATATATAATATAAGATAAATAATATTATATATATATATATATACTAAATATAATATATATGACTATATATATATATTATTATGACTAAAGTTTAGTTTGAGTGCCTAAAGAACGGGAGTCGGATTTAAAAAAAGATTTCATAGGTAATGCTGTGATATTTTAAAACATAGACGTTTTAGGCCTTAAATATATCGATATCGAAAAATATCGATATCATATCGATATTTTTCTATTTTTTTCTGTAACATAAATTAGGGAGCTCCAGCCGACGGGGGACAGAGGGGGACGAAAAGTCTCCCCTGGTTCGTCTAACCTCTGGAGCCGAGAGATCCCGAACTCTGACATCTTAGCTTCTACCCTAGGGTATTTCTTTAGTTTAAAAAAAAAAAAAATATATGTATAATATATATATTTATATATATATATAATATATATATATATATATAGTAGTATTAATATATAATATATATATATAATATATATCATTATACTATATATATATTATACTAATGAAAATTACTTCGTCCCCTCTTGTCCCCCCGTCGGATCAAGCCCCTTTATTTACAAAAAAAATCGAAAATATCGATATTATATCAATATTTTTCGATATATCGATATCGATATTTTAAGCGCCTAAAACGTCTATTTTACCTATCATAAAGCGGTCACCTGTCGATATCTTTTTTTTAATCCGACTCCCGTTCCTAGGCACCAACAACAACTTTCAGTTATATCATATAAAATATATATATAATATATATATAAATAATACTCATATACATAATTACTCTCTATACATATATTATATATATATATATTATTATATATATACTTATATATATATATTATTAATATATATATAATTTATACTAATATACTAGTATATATATATATCGGAATTATCTCATTACCGACATCAATCAGCATCATAATAAATTAACTAATGTAATCTTATAAAACCACACAACATTGCTTTCCACACATGACAATGCAAAAATACTTCTTTTTTTAATATATATATATATAATATATAATATATATATATATATATATATATATATATATATATATATATATAATAATATATTTATATATTTAATATATATTATAATATTATATATATATAATATAATATGATAAAATTAAGAATCTTTTAATAGATTTTAAGATAAGAGTTTTGTTTTAAAATCTTTTTTACTTTGTTTGAAGGTACATTTGTAAATAATGAACCATATCAAAGTTAATCTTCTATGAATTTTGAGTTGTCAGATATTTCAATGCAAACTTATTTGAATGAGAGATAGAAGAATTCCAAACATTACTCCACTGCATCTTATAGTTTTAGACGATCACTTTTTACTTTTAAAAGTATTCAACAATTTTTTAATGGAAAATATGAATTAAAATAATAATTTATTTGGTTTAAAATGACACCTAAGAAGTAGACCAATATTTTAGGAATAATTGTATTTAATTTTAACATATAAAGAAACTTAGAAGTTAATTAATTCATTATTGGAAGATATAAATAATTTTAGATGTTTTTAAAAAGCATATATATAATTGTATATAATAATTGTATTTAATAATTGTAGGAATAATTGTATTTAATTTTAACATATAAAGAAACTTAGAAGTTAATTAATTCATTATTGGAAGATATAAATAATTTTAGATGTTTTTAAAAAGCATATATATAATTGTATATAATAATTGTATTTAATAATTGTAGGAATAATTGTATTTAATTTTAACATATAAAGAAACTTAGAAGTTAATTAATTCATTATTGGAAGATATAAATAATTTTAGATGTTTTTAAAAAGCATATATATAATTGTATATAATAATTGTATTTAATAATTGTAGGAATAATTGTATTTAATTTTAACATACAAAGAAACTTAGAAGTTAATTAATTCATTATTGGAAGATATAAATAATTTTAGATGTTTTAAATAGGCATATTATATAATAATAATATATATTATATATATATATATAGATATAATATATATATATGATATATATTATTATATATATATACTAGTAGTATATATATATATATATTATATATTATTATATATATAAATATATATTGAGAATTGGCACTTTAGCTGGATGCCCTTATGGGGCTTGGAGTAAAGGTGCAATATACTAGTATACTGCTACAAAGGTATCTCGCGCGTGGTTCTCATACTATTATACTATGGTATGATGTCGTCGCATAGCCTTAGCTCTCTGCTGAGTCTAATCATTCTGTGGTGCTCGTCGGTGTGTGCTCATAGTGCAATGAAGGTGAAGTCATACGGTCGAACTTGTTAAGGTTCATAAGCGCCATGTACCGATCTATAATTCATCGTCTATAATAGTATAGTGATCACTTCCGATATCAGATTTAGAACGTAAAAATGTAGATGCCTCAAATATATACTATAACCATCGACGTTAACTTATGATATATATAGTTGTGTGAGTGTAGCTCTGTAGCGTTGATATTATCAGACATTCTCAGCTATATCTTATCGTCTATTCCTATACACCGTGTTGGCTTACATGACATTATCCGATAGTGGAGATTCATATCGACATTGTTCGATTGTATATTTCCAATATCACTGTCTCTGTAAGATAACAACCTCAGAACGCTCCACCCGTCCTGGACATAAATGACACTCGCAGCGACGGGGAGCCACTAACCCCAATGGAAACCCCAACACCAACCAGCGAGACGACAGCATAAGTGGTAAATAGTACACCACCCCGCCAGAGAGTTTCTGCTCGACAGTATTTGGGCGCCGTTCACAAGCGAAAATTTAAAAACAAATACGTATACTAGACTTTGGGAGAGGTTGGGTTTGCGGTTACGTCGGGCCCTCGTCGACGCGTCGACGAACTAAGCTCTTGTGTTGGCTGATCTATATATCTTAATATAGATTTCATATGCTCATTTTCGCTCTCTAGTATCATCTCTTCTGCCATACTGCTTGCGTTCATAGCATTCTATTCAGTGAAATCTGTGCTTCTGTACGTATGTTAATCTGCTATTTCTTGTGATAGCCATCGTACCTCTCTCGACTTCTATTCTTAAAAATAGAGGATAGTGGGTCAACTGTCAAGGCATCAGTGCTGCAGATGGACAGACACTACGCCGAAGGCACGAGGTAGCCGGGGGCACTTGATCGCGGTTCGGTGTTAGCGCCACAAACGATTTACGGATGTCCAGTTACAGGAAACCCTGACACATGATCGCGGTACAAGTGTTAGGCCCTCGCAGGGGTCACCAACATCCGTGAAGACCGATTATTAACGTCTGATGCATTTACGATGACGCCCACACCAGCGGGCCACGATATCTGCAGATACAACTGGCGAAGTACACGGTGCACCAGTCGGTGAGTGACAATAGTAACAGGTCCGCCGACGCCTTGCAAAACATTTAATTACCGGCCTCCCGGCTAAACGCTGATCTCACGTACCATGGTCGCAACTCTTCTCTTACTCCACTATCATAATTCCATGTACTGTAGCAGCGTTGGTCTCAGCGCTAGGGAGCGACTTGGTATTTGCCGAGAACACATCCGTTTGGACATGTCGTGCGAATTGGGCAAAAGGTGCTCCTTAGCCGAGTCTGAGAGTTGTCTCTGGTAAACTCGGACGACTCCATTCATTGGAGGCGCGTCATTATATGCGCAGCTCGCGTTTATGGACCGATCTGTCATAAAGATACCTTCGTTGGCTCAGCTAGGTTGGTACGCTATAACTTGTCATTCCTGTGCTAGAGTTATACTGAAGACCGAGCGGAGAAGTTCGCTATATGCTCAATGGCTGCATGGGTCCCGCCGTTTGGAGGCTTGGGTCGGTTAGTGGTCTGGAAGGCATCTCTTTGATCTGGGCCTACGGAGTTGCACATTCTCGATGGTGAGGCATTCTTACAGCCGTAAGGTATATATCAGAGACATCCTCGACAAACCCATATGTGTGCCATATGGCCTGCCCCCTTACCAATCAGGTGACTCTTTTCCACCTTAATCGCTAATGACACTGCAAGGGACCACGCAAGCCAGTGTGTATTAACGGACTACCTCCTTATGTCTCACGGTTCAAATTCGGCCTTGGAGTGCCAGCATTAAATAGTCCGGACTTCAACCCAATCGAACATTTGTAGGATATCCCTGAAACGTCGGATCCGACAGCAGCAACCCCCCTCCACGGACCCTCCCGGACCTGCGGCAGGCACTGCACAAACGTATGGATCAAATCACTGTCGCGCAGGGAGCTTCGCCAATTCATACGAGTAGCATGCCAGGACGGTGTCAGGCAGTCACCCGTGCCAGAGGGGGTCATACACGTTATTGAGACAGACCCAACACCCCCGCGGCCGTCGCCGTACGTACTAACATTGTGTGTTTGCAGCGCCGAACCTCCGAACCCTAGTGCGAGACCCTTTGGACTGCCCCTTGGCCTCACACTCTATCAAACTACGGTTCTGGGGTGGGAAATCCACCCCTGTTATGTCATATGTCAAATAAAGTGTCTTCGCGTTCTTCAACCTTTTGTACCCTTCCTTCGCCACGTACCCTTGTGTGGTGCGTTATTTAACGAGTGTAATATTATATATATATATGATATGTAATAATATAATATATATATATATTATTATATAACTATATATATATAAATATAGCTATAATATAAAATATATATATACTATATTATATATATATATATATAGAGATCACATGAGAGGAAGAGATGATTCAATATTGTTGAGAGAGAGAGAGAGAGAGAGAGAGAGCTTTTACATTAATTCTCCGGGACTCTCTTGGTCTCCTTTCTGCTGCCTCCTTCGGCATTGGGTGAATCCTTTGATTGTGCCACTGTGACATATCGAAGGTACTTCGGATAGAGTCTGGCACAAAGCGTTTGATTCATTAAACTTTCGTCCTTTTCGAGATCTATCTTCCCTCTCTGATTTCCTTTCCGGTCTCTCGTATGACCTCGCTCAGCGCTATCGCTCTAGAGTCTGTCGTGGCAGCGAGGTTCTTTCATCTACGGACCAACTTCTGTGCGCGTTCGGATATATACAGCTGTGGATTTTAAAAGTGTGGCCAAAATTTCATCCTTTCTGACAAGAACTCTATCTTGATTAGTGTGAGTGACTGATATACTCTCTAATAAGTCTGTATATTCACTGTCTTGTCTCCGGTGTGTGTGTGTGTGTGTGTCACTCGGTGGCGGTATGTGTAGTCCTTCTGTCAGCCTCGCTTCTGTCTAACTTCAAAGCTCTCACTTATCTTCACGTATATCCATGTAGACTCTGTTTTAGGTTCATATATACGTTTATCTCTCGCTCTCCAATACAAATCAATAAAATCTCTAAGTCAGTTATGAAGATATAAAGTGATACCGTGGTCTCATGATGAATAATCAGTTCATATATATATAATAGTAAACGGTTTAGCTGGATCAACTGATCTCTGAACTTTATCGACATAAAATTAATGTAGTCGGGGGCAAAGAGACATTAGTTAATTTAAGGCCAATAACTCCAATTACTCTATCACCTGTGATCTCTTCTGCTCCTATAGCATAATCTCATCTATACATCATCTTGTGGTAAACACAGAACGAAAAGCATTCGTTCTTTCCGTTAAATTTACTTTTGGTATTTCAATCACTACTACTTTGGCACGCAGTGTCCTTTTAATCAATACTATCGATATGAATTATCAAATCCTCGATTTTCTTTTTAAATGCCAAAAAAGTAAGATGAAGATCGGATGACAAATTAATAATGAAAAGGATAAACAGATGATCTCAGTGTGTTACTGGAACTCAAGTAGCTGGTAAAGTACAGTATCTTTTCGTAGCACAAACTCAAGATGTATAATAGTATAATCTCGAGCTCCTGTGAGAATTCCATGTCGTGTCTTCACCTATATATGAGTATCGCGATGAGTGACTGGTTAGAGACATACCAGGCTCGAGAGCCTGAGCAGTTCATATACATTCATCTTACCTGCATCTGGTCAGACGATGAGGTCTCTAGACGAGCGATTGAGAGCGATCGATATGTACTTCATAATATAAGTACGACTCGACTGATGTGAGTATGAAGGTCTGGTCAGGACGACTCAAGATGAGAGAGAGAGAGAGAATGCCACTAATAACGGATCATATACAGCAATCATTTTATAAGCGAAGCGTCTTGTAATATATATATTTTATAACGATGGCGACGCGCAAATTCGTTGGCTATACCTCTCTATGTGGTGGAGGCGTTATTCGATAACGATATTATCTTATTAGTGTGGTGATAGACTCTCAAATGCTCTGTGTGCGCTATGACATATACTATGTAGCTGCTCTCTCATATCTTTTATTCTAAATACCAATAGCATGATATGAATGTCAATATATATATTTTTCATCTCGCTTAATTAAAACTTCATCCAATCCTTTCAGTTTACCCAGTATAAGGAGGCATAAACCAGGCCCCCTGTCCCCCAGAAAAAAATCCTGCATAACGCTCAGTCTATTCTAACTTCTCGTATCTTACCTTGATATATATATCCGCTATATTACGAGCCTCTCCTCACTTATAATGTGCTTCTCTGTACTTAGATACATCAGAGTTGGCCAGATCATCTGACTTGTTGACCAATTATTTACTCCTCTCTCTACCTCTAGTTCATATATTATCGTATATATATATATATATATATAATTGATATATAGCAGGTTTGAGGTCGCTGGGTCTGGAGGTTTCTGGAATTCGACACGGACCCCCCAAATAATAGGGGCCAGGGGGCAATTGAAATTCTCAACTGCTCTCTCTTCCATTACACTCATATTATTTGTGCCTAGTTATACGTGGCGATAGTGGATGACCTCCTACTCACCTCTGTATAAGTCTTATGCTATCGATATATATACTTTATATAGTATAATATATAGTCAACACTTGTAGCCGGGTATATATTAATATATGGTAGTAAACTTGACGTTCTTGGTTACAGTTTCATCCTGAGTTTCCGTATAGTCGAACCTCCTATTATTATATATATCTATATGTCATATATAAGACTATATAAATATTTATATTATAATTTATATCCTATACTTGATATATAATATAATTCATGGCGACCTAGCCCTCCCTACATATATATACTATCCGAGATCCTCTCTCACTTGTCATCCATGTAAGTGTTCCTTTCTCTTATTATATATATATATATCTCTATATATATTAGTATATATATTATCATTTTCGTGTGTGACCTCTCTATCGGATAAGGGTCTGGTATTAGTACTCTAGTACTTTATATTTATAACAATCTTAATTAAACAATGAAGAAAATGAGTGAGATACCGCATATATCCTACCTAGCCTGATCCCACATATAACTCTTTTAAACACATAATAAGATTGTAAAAATACAATGATAATAATTGTAATTATATGTAGGCACTTATTAAACTGTTTTTTTTTTTATTTTCAATCACTTTAATTAATTATAATATATTACTGTAGACCAGCCCTTCAAGTCTTTTTTTAATACTATGTCCAATATTGAATCTCACTAAGTTTAGCGACTTTAATTGGTCGTTGACACGGCCTCACTAGTAACAACTATTCACTAAATAACAAAATATCAGTGGCGCAGCCTTACTAGCAACTAATCATTGCCAGTGACGAGGTCTTGGTAGTCACTAAATAGCAAAATGCCAGTTCTACTATCGCTTGGGGTATGAGGCTAAAAATTTACTATTGACTTTGAATACATAAAAAGTGGTATATTATATGTCATTCTTTCATTTCTCATTATTAATTATATTAGACAATAGCTTTTAATATCATAAATTTGTATCAATTACAAAGTTATTAGACAAAGGATTTGATGTTATCATATACTATAATATATATATATATCCTCTCTCCTCTTCCCTCGTGGTCGCGGTAGTTATATTCGTATTAATAATATATAGTAGTATATATATATATATGTATATATAGATATATATATATATATATAATACTATTATATTATAATATATATATATATATATAAATATACTATATATATATATATATATACAGGGCAGGTTAGCACGGAATTTTTTTTCGGCTAGGTTGAGATAAGAACTATATATATATATATATATATACTATATATATATATATATATATAATAGTATATATTATAGTACATATATATTTATATATATATGATAATATATTATTATATATATATATAATATATATATACCGTTATTATATATATATATATAATATATATATAGTTATTTATAATATATATAATATATTATATGTATATAATATAATATAGTATATAATATATATATTGTATATATATACTATATATATATATATTATATAATATACTATACATATTATATATATATAGTGTATATATATATATATTTATATATAAATATATATATTTCATATTATACTATATATATATATAACTATATATATCTAGTATATATATATATATATATATTATATTATTATTATAGATATATATATATATATATATATATATCATATTACCATATATATATATATATTATATTATTATATATATATATAATATTATACTATACTCTATATATATATATATGATTATATATGTTATATAATACCGTGATTTGATATATATAATATATATATATGATACGGCCCCGAATTAAAGCTCTCTCTCTTTAACTTATATGTATGAACCATACGTGAGTAGTGCTTACTACAATGATACTCAATGTTCAGTGTGCTATATATTACTCTCTAGTGAATTCTATATTATATATATATAACTTATATATATATAATACTCGCTATATATATATTTATATATTATATATATAACCGTTATATATATATATATTTATATATATATATATTATTATATATATATATATATATATATTATATATAAATAAATACCGATATATAAATTATATATATATATAATTATATATATATAATTTATACATATATAATATATATATATTATAAATATATATATATATACCGTATATATATATATTAATATATATATATTTATTAATATATTATATAGATATTTATATATAATATATATATATATATTATATACCGTATATAATATTATATATATATATATATATATATTATATATATATATATATATATATATATATATATATATCATATATGATATATATATATATATAATATATATATATACATAAATCCCAAAAAATGAACCTATATAATATATATATTATATATAATAATATATTTTTATATTATATATATATGATTATAATATATATTATATATATATATAATATATAATAATATAGTATATATATATATATATATATAATATATATATATATATTATATATATATATATACTATATATATATATATAATATATTATATTATATATTATATTCTTCTCTTGCTCTTATAACAGCAAAATTGATTGATTGTTTACCTATGATGAACACTCATTTAAAGCCATTCCTGTCAGTCTTTTCTCCTCTGTAAAATTGAGAAAGTATTTTTGAGCCTTTTTCTGAGTATGGGTGACTATATTGTTTTGGATTTCACATTTTTGAGTGAGTGAGGTACAAATGCTAAAACCCTTAACAATCTAAATATGACTGCCTCAAAGTTTAATTCCAAAATTAGCAGAAATTTTGGGATACTTCGATGGAATAAAGTAACTTAATAAAGATATTAGTAAGTTGATGATCTTTGATTGCGCGGAACTTGCTCTCTAACTGGTTGAAAAATCATCAAGAATATTAAAATATTGTGAATTGCGATGAACAATAGCGAAATTTTGCTTTAACAATAACTATTACAAATTTTTTCATTTATTACCGAAACCAAAAGTTCTGTTGCAACTTCCAAAATGTTTGAAAATGTGTTGCGTTGATGTTTGCTTGAAAAAAACCCTTCTAAACAAACATTCATATTTCCAATATGATTAAAGAGCGTTGCTGTTCACTACATTATTGGAGAATGCAATGCAAGATATAATGAAAGGAGTGTTGCAGAATAAAGTAAAGACATAAAAATAAATTATTAGCAAATTTGCTTTTGCTTAAAGACTTGGAAAGAGTTCTAAGTTTTTTTATAAAAGGTTATGATCTTGATCCATTGAAGCTCCTCTGTAAGCTTCAACAATGCTTTAAAATTTTCATTAGGTTCGTTACAATCTTCCATGCGAAATTTTTCCCAGCCACCTTGGTGTCGGCCCATGTCGTTGAGATCTTTTGTTCCACTTTTGTGTCTGGAAAAAAACTTCTTTTCTTTTATTTTTCTTTCTTAAAATAGTTAGTCAGGCTACCTTGGCAAATCTAAAATCACCGAAATAGTTTTTACATTCGAGTTTCCCATTAAAAGTTTTAATGAGTTGTACTTTCACATGAATTGAACAGTGATGAGACATCAACCGGCCACTGGATTTTTTCGGGACCAGCCTTTAAACACCTATAAAAAACATTTTCTTTCATTGCCTTTTACACCATCCTATATCGTTGGTCCAATCAGTAAGTTAATAGTAATATATCAATTGTCCGTTGTAGTAATTACCTCCCAGATAGAGATAAACGGAAACCACAAGAACCACTTGAGATGCAACATGGAAACCTATCGAGAACTAGTCCCAGTCTCAACTAAATATTTTATCCAAAACTATTGCCCATGCGACAAACACAATCTACACCATCACCCTTATAGGCCTGTCAATATTCTAACAAGGGTCGAATATAAATATTATGACGCCAACTACTACAAAAAAGTAAAAGCTTTAGCTAAAGGTTCATGCTTAACCACAATACAAGCTTTAATTAAGGTTTATTGTGATTACTGGTTAAGCTTGACCAAACATTGCTCTTAAATTAACAGCTTTAAAAAACCTTGCCACTTTGGCTACGTCAGAATTAATACTATATGATTGACAAACATATCCATTTATTACCCTATCCAAATTCTTCGTCTTTAATTGTTGCAAGTGGAGTCAAATACTTCAACAAACCCTGCGGAAACCATTCAAAAAAATTTATCAACCATCTATTTTACAGAGATGACATTTCAAGGCTCTCACCCACGTCTTCCCATAATTTACTGTATTGCTCTCTTCCCTGAAAAACTGTCCGTGGTAAATAGTTTATAGACGTTCTAATCGATGTTCTCTTGATTTGACTGGGAGAATAATTGAAGGGACATCAATGGGCATATGCAACGTCTGGGCATGTATGGAGGCGGAGAATTAGAGGATGTGATTCGAGTCGTCGGTGGTGTGGAGTGTGTTTGCGGTAGGAGTTTGACGAGGAAGCTCTAGGGATGAAGATGAAGCATACAGAAGATCACGACCGATATTACACAGTAACCGGAGGGGGAAATCTGAGGACGGGGTATGATGAAATGATGGTGAAAGAAGGAGGAGGTGTAAACGCCTGTAATTTATATGGCATTATCGCGGAAGGTGTATTAACAAAACAGAAGGGAGCGATAATGGTGAAGAGATTACGCGAAGAATGGAAATACGCAAGAATGATTAGTTATGAAAGCGGTATACCCCATGATGATAGATAGAAACATCGAAATAGAAGTTAAAAAAAGTGATTTTTAACTGCATACTGACTCCCTTACATCTTGCTGTAATCTCGAATGCGATCTAGAAACCATGACACATAACGCAGAAAGAGGAGGGAAGCAGTAGAATAACAAGGCGGCGAGACTGAGGATATTTAAGTCTATGATTGGAAAGAGTAAAGAGAGGACATAATAAGAAAAAATGTAAAGCAGTTAATTAGAGAAAGATTTAGGTTGTGAAGAAAGATTTGACACTGGAGGATGGATGTGGTGGGAGATTGAGACTAGATGGGGAACTTTGATTGGAAAAGGAGGATCGGAGCAAGGAGAGAATTTGCCGTAAAAGAACCATGATAGATGGGACTGAACATGCGAAGCACAGAGCGGAAGAACCCAAGGGGTAAGACCGAAGAAGAAAGTATTTGGCGGAATCTTGGAGCGATCTATCTTCTGGAAAAGGTGCCAGCTTGCACCAAAATATGAGAGCGTCTGATGAGAAGAGGCCAATAGTGCAGGTACGAAAGAAACGTCTTGGTAGAAAGATTTGGCTTGCGCGTCTGACAGGATGAAGAATCCCTCCTTTAGAAGTAGAAAGAAAGAATAGATCACCAGTAATACTAAATATAGTAAATAATATAGTTAACTATATTTTATATATATTATATATTTATATATATATTATATATAATATATATATTATTATATATATATATTTATTATATATATATATATATATATGGAATCAACAAGCCACTTCAAACTAAAGAAATCTTTCACCAACTTACAAATTATGTTCCTCATTTCTATTATAAAACATAAACTCTTTAATTTGCTTTGATTAACTATTATTTTATTATCATCAAAATTTATGATTAAAAAATACTTAATCACTCAAAAAATTTTAGAAACTTTTTTAATTAATTTTAGGGGAAAGGTCTGTCTAACGGTTATTATATAATATACTCTCGGATTATTATATATACGTACTGTATTTATACTAATACTATACTATAATATATATATATACTATATATATATTATATCGATATATAATAATTAACATAATAATATATATATATCAATATATATATAATATTATCATATATATATAAGTTATATATATATATTATATAATATACTATAAATATATATTATATAGTATATATATATATATAAAATATATATGTATTAAACTACTACATGACACTTAGTTACATAAACTTACATCTAATATCATCTTCTCATTGAATGAATTAGTTCCTTAAAAATAGAATAGGCATCTGCCAGGTTTCTCCTTCATTTTTCCTCTGTGGTCTGATTTTATAATGCGCGAAAAGCAGAAAAAGCAGTTCCACGCTAAACTTGCGTTGGAAGGTAGAGCTTTGTGTTAGTACAGCAATTTCAGCATTGTTGTCTTGCAATGTTGTGGATACTCTTCGAAGTTACATCACAAATTTTTCAACTTCTTCAGCGCTCGTGCTGAAAAAATTTTATTTAAGGTTATGGAATATTGTGTACACAGATGAGGGAAGAACCTTGACCTTTTTTCTTGAACCAATCGACGCTTTCGACTAAAAGCTCTCTCTAAATTATCTAGAAGCCTCACTCGACACAACCACCTTTTTGAAAACTTTTTTCTTGAAGAATGACTTTGAGAATCGTAAGTCAACGGAGATTAGTTGTAGCGTTTCCACAAACTTACAATTATTTAGGATGTTATCCTTTTCTTCTTGAACCCTGCAACCCTTTTATTACAAATGGCCACATGGCAAAGTGCAGATTTAGCTTTTGTTTGTTGTTTTCTTCAGTTTTAAGCTTACCCTGTAGATTGGAATTAATATAAACAACAGCTAGTATAAATAATATCTGTCAATGAGAGAAAATTTCTCTTCGTACCATGGAGTCTTTAAGTCGGAAAGAATCTAGGCCGCGTTGGCACTTGGGTTAACAGGGTGGAAAATTTTATATACGGTGGAAAAGAACTGAAATTGAAATGTATCAGGTGCTGTTATATATACAACTTTGCAATAGGCATTTTTGTGATGTGGAAGCTCGTAAAGTGTAATAATATCACATTCAGCTTTTCTTTTCTATCCCTCATTTAATCAATGTATAGATGTATCGATATTTAAGAAATGTCCCGCCTCCAAAAACTTAATATCCTTTATGTTGCAATGTTTGACCGTACTCCCGACTCCCATCTCACGAACAGCGCTCCTTTGAAAATGTGCGAACTCCGAACTCCAGACTCCGACCACCACCCTCTTCACAAAAATTACCGCACACTCCAGACTTCCCGACCTTATCCAGGATCTTAACTCACACCCTCTTCATAAAACTACCGACTCCCCGACTTCACCGCTCGGGACTGCCGATACTCCGACTCCGGACTCGCAAAACCCTTGATGTCCTCTTCGAGATTGAGGCGGTATATTTAGACTCCTTCGTTAATCGGACTGGCCAGGAATATTCTGTGTTAAGCGTCATAATTATCTAGATGATTTTTTTTGCTATACTAAAGAAACTTAATAAAGTATTTATGTGAACATTGGATGAATGGGGCATGAAGTTGATTTAAACCCTATTAGGCAAATAGGATTATCGTCATGATTCCTATAGATTATTATTATTATTATATCTATTATATAATTTCATTATTTTTATTATTGATTCTATTATTGTAATTGATAATATTCTTTTCTATTATTTAATAATTAGATTAATTACCAATTATTTTATTACAAAATTATATAATTATTTTTAATATTATATAATATGTATTATTATTATATATTTTATTATTAATTATTATTCATTATTTTATTATTATTATTCTTATGTTTCATAATTATTATATTATCATATAATTATAATACAATATATATATATTATATTATATACACTATATATATATATATATAGTACTATATATGCCATTTATAACTTATCTTTATATGATATATACTACTTATATATTAGAATATATATTTAATAGTATAATTAATCATATATATTAACCCTTATATATACTATTATCAGTGGCGGGTCCGCTTTTGCGGGGGTAGGCATGTTACAGGCAACGGCCTATGTCTCTTAGTTGAACCCAAAAAAATATTAAAAAGTCAGTATATATATTATATAATCATATAGTAGTATATATATATATATAAGTATAATTATATATATATATTATATACTAAATTATATTAAGTAAATAGATTATTATATTATATATATAAATATATAAATATTAATATACTATATGTATACTATATATATATATATAATTAAATATATATATATATATAATGATACTGATATATATATAAATATAATATATATATATAAATATATAAATACTATATTATATATATATTATATTATATATATTAATATACTTATATTATTATATATATATATTTTAACTATTATATTATAAATTATGTTATGTATTATATATTATATATTATATAGATTATATATATATTATTACTACTTATATATAATTATATATATATATAATATATATGATACTAGTACTATATATATATATATATATATTATTATATATTATATATAGTATAAGTATCGTGTGTGTGTGTGTGTCTGTGTGTGTTATTAAAATCATATGCGTCTCATTGATAAGCCGCCGACTGAAATTTCTATTCGATTCCCTTTTTTAATATTAGCGATTGGTGGCAACTCATATTTCTCTGAGTCAAAAAAATAGTTCCTTTCCTATATGGATAGGCAACTTCATTATTTGCCGACCGACTCAATTAGCAGTCATTTTTTTAAAGAATCCCAATTTAAATTACATTAGCAAGAAATATTAATATATTATTTTTAATAATTTATAACAATAATAATTAAACTGAATAAATAGATTTTAAAAGAATAACTTAATCATCTCTTTATACAACTTATTTAATTCATAAAATTTTATATAGAATTCATTGATCATTCTTCCAAACAGAGAATGTCATACTCCGCTTGAGTCAAGAACTCCTTCTAGGCTATTAAGCTTAATTTGCCTCAGGGCGCAGGGCCAGAGTTTTATTTTCATTGGTATTAGTAGAAATGTTTCCTGTGTGAAGTTGATTAGTAAGTAATAATTAAGTTTCATATTATTTACTCATATTAATTTATTACTGATTTTTGTGTGTTGTTTTAATAAAAAATTTGAGCTTCAACACGAAATAGAACGAAGGATATTGGAATTCGAATTCGATTTATTTCATTAAAATATTACTAAATTTTTTTCCTGAGTGTTGTAGTATATATATAACTATTATAATATATATATATAATATATATATATAACTCATATATATAGTGATATATATAATTTATATTATATATATAATATTAAATATAGATATATTATATTATATAATCTATAATATATATAGTAGATACATATATATATATAAGTATATTGATATATTATATATATATATGATATATATTATAATATATATTATTATATATATATCTATAGTATATATATCGTAATATATATATAATATATATATTATATATAATTATATACTATATATATATATATGAATTATATATATACATAATATATAAATTATTTTATGATAATTATATATATATACTATAATATATTATAATATACTTCTATCAAGATATGTATATAATATATATATATTAGTATATTATTTATGATTATTATATATATTACTCTCACTCCTCTCTGCTATATAGCACGTGTGATGTGTGAGCGCGAAGTATCGCACAGCTATCTGGACATTATCAGGATAAATATATATAATATATATTAATATAATAGATATATATAATATATTATATACTATACTACTAATATATATATATATAGTATATATAAAATATTATATATAGTATATAATTATATATATAATATATATATATATATATAATATATATATATATATATATATTATTGATATATATATATATATATATATATATATATATAATAGATAAATATATATATATTATATTATATATATTATATATATATAAACTATATATTATATACTAATTACTATTAATAATAATATAATATATATATATATAAATATATAGTATATAATATATATATGAACTATATATTCATATATAACTATATATATATATATAATATATATATAATAGTTATTATATATTATATATATATACTATAATATATAATATATATACTTTAATATATATATATACCTATATATATATTATATATATATATATGATAAATATTATATTACATAATATATATATATACTTATATACTAAATACAATATATATATATATATATATATTTATTATAACTATTATTAATATATATATTATACTATAATATAGATTACTATATATAGATATATATATATAATAGTATATATTTATATATATAGATTTATATATATTATATATATTATTATATATATATATTATATATAATATATATTATAATATTATATAATTATAAGTATATATATAATTTATATTAATATATAAATATTATTATGATAAAAAGCATAAAACAGCGATTAGTAATTTCCAACTATTTTATATTTATTTAATCTAGGACGTTTTCGGATTAAAGGTCATTCCATCATCAGTTGTGATTAAAAATAACAAATTCATACCACAATTAGTTTCACAATTTAGACTACTACATGTAAGAATCCTTTGCTGCAGCATCTACTTTATCGTGCCATGCTATTTCTACATATTCTGAAATCAAAATCTGAAATTTGGCAGTCTCTCAACTCAGTAATTAACACACTTTTATGACAAATAATTTGATAAGTCTATTTCTATTTAATGCTATAAATTTAGTATTATAGGATGAGTTTCATTTAAGATGATAATTTATTACATGGCGATGTTTTGAAAAGTTTTGCCTAATCCACCATACGCTTGACACCACCATTCTGACACATGAAATTGGAATGAGAATTCCAGAATCATTGGATATCGCAACACCAAGAGCATTTGCCTATAATGTCATGCATGCACAGGAGTGTGAAAAATGGCAACATACATGGATGTGCCATTGGAACAATGAGCTGTTATTGAATTTCTTATTGTAGAGGACAGCATGCCCATTGATATTCATTGATGGATTAGTGTAATGCAGTCTATAGGGACAACTGTGTGAATGTGAGTATTGTCAGATGGGAAATGAGTTTAAGAGGTGACAATCCAAACACTATAAGCCTGCATGATCAGGGTAGCAGTGGATGACCAATAACCACCACAGATACACAGTATGAAAGGTGCAGTAATGAACTTATCTGTGCCAATTGATGTCAAAATGAAAGTCATCGCAGCACAGGATGATTAAAAGTCACTGATACCACTGGGAAATTTTTTCAATTAAAACATTTTTGAGAAATTTAAAATGTGAAATAATTTAATGCAAGTTATTGATATCATTAGTAAGTCCTGCTTTGCAAATTCAAAGAAATTCAAAGATTATGCTATAAATTGCAGAAATAATATCACACAGGCTATTGATGACAAAACTTTCATAAAAATTAAAATTTGTCTATTTGAAAATCTTGGCCCTAGACCTTGTTTAAAATTGTTGAAAATAATAATAATAATAATAATAATAATAATAATAATAATAATAACAATAATTAGATATCCAGAAATATAAGTATTGTGTACATAAAATAAATTACTTTACATTAGTAATAATGAGGAAGTAGTAAGTCTCAAATTATAATACAGCATAATTTATTACCATTCAAGCAAGCACCAAGAGAGGATGGATGTGTGTGGAGAAAATGGCTAGACAAAATTCAATTGTTTTGTACATAAGTAAAATTAATTTGAAATTATGTGTATTATATAAGTAATTAGTTTTAATTGAATATTGTAAAAAAAATTTTTTTTTAAATTATGATATTATATCTGGTCTGTAAGGCAAAATAGATAGGGCAAATATTGCTTTTTATGCAGGCAAAATATCCCATACGCCTCTAAAATACATATACATACATATTTGATATATAGGGCAAATCAAAGTTGAAGCTGAAAGATAATAATAATAATAATAATAATAATAATAATATTAATCTATTTTCAAAAACTAACCACAGAAGCTATTTTGGAGATTTATTTAAAATTCTCTTTGTCATAGTTTTGAATGATAAAATTAAAAATTCATTACCCTAAAATTGAAGATAGGAAATCTTTATATCTTTACTCTTACACTTGCTTCATCCCATTTGCTTGCCATTCCTTGATTTTTTAAAAACTTACGAACATCATCTACCATATTAGCTAGTTCCCTTTTTGTGATTGTTGTTCTGCCAGATCGTATTTTTGAAATAACAGTGTAAAAGGACCTATCAGATGTGCTGCGCAATTTCGTTAGGTCAATATTTCCTCTTTCTATTAGCATTTTTCTTCTTCGTCGACCTACATTGCCTTGAGGTTTACCAGGTGATAAACCTCTTGCATAAATATCACACCAATATATTTCCAGCATTTCTTTATGCGACCAGGTATCACATTCCGAGGGAGTATATTTTTCTGTTTCTTCATTATTTGTGAATGAAAAAGCAGGCATTCCATCACAATTTTTTATATGCATTTTTAATAAATTTTCAAAATTTGTAGCAAAATCACAATGCAAACATTTGAATTGTCCTTTAAAATGAATATTGTTGTGCAATTTTAATGCACCATTTGATTTACATATTAAGTTGCATTTTAAGCATATATATATATTCTTTGTCTTCTCACTTTTCGAGATGTCTCTACTCAACCTTTACAAAACTCAAATACCCACCCCCCATAATACCTTCACCTATATAACGATAGCAATAAAAAATTTTATCCAGATTCAACTCCTATGTAAACTAACTACCTACAAACCTTTTATGACAAACATATTCCTTCTTAATGGAACTTGGCATTTTTATATCAATTTTACTTAAAATAATTGAAAAAAAAAATATTGTGGTAATATACCTTAGAAAAAATAGCTAATATAAATTATTATATATTATAATACAATATTAATTACTAATAATATAAATATTCTTTGTCTTCTCACTTTCGAGATGTTTTAATGCAAAACTGTTCATACACACATGATTAATTAATTATATATGATTTTTAGCTATACTACATATCATGATAAAATTTTATTAAATAGTAAATAATTTATCTATATATAAATCTTTAATTATACTATATATATATATAATATATATATATATATATATATATATATTCCTGGTATTCAAATATAAAGGTAAAAGTTCCAGATCTTGGGTGTACTCAAAAATTGCTAAGGTTTATGGGGACTTTTAAATATTTTATTTTTTTTTTGAATTTTTTTCTTTTTTTTTTATCTGTTTTTTTTTATCCTTTAGGAGTAGAATTAGTATAATGTATTGTTAAATAAACATAGATTTTTTAAAAAGCGAATATATAGTGACCGAATTGCCCCACAAATTTTTAAGGTGGTTCAATTCTGTGAACTTCATTTTTATCCAATCCAGACCTCATTAAAGTGTTTTTTTGAATAAACTATGATAACAGTAGCTTTTCAATTTTTAAACATAATGGTATTAATATTATTTTTAAGAATTGGGGTTCGAAAACGTAATAAAATGTTCGAGTTTGCGTTCGTTTTGTCAAACTGCAAAATCGTAAAAAAAATGGCTCGCCGAACGTAAGGAATTTCTTAATTCTATAAGGTTTGCTATTCTTTTTTATTCTATATTATACAGAATTAAGGAAATTCTTTACGTTGGTAAGCGTTTATTTTTACCGATTTTCTCAATGTTTGATTTTGAGCGTACTTTGACAAAAATGACCGCAAACTCATCACGTTTAGTCATTTTTAAACATTCTTCTTCTACAAATTATTTTGAAGAAAATGGGTTCGAAAACTATAAGAAATTCTCGAGTTTTGCGTTCGTTTTTGTCAAACGCAAAATCGTTAAAAAATTCTCAACCAACACGTAAGGAATCCTTAATTCTTTGTATTTCTATATTACCCAGATTAAAGAAATTCTTAAGTTGGTGAGCGTTTTTTCGGTCTTTGCGCTGTTTGACAAAAACGAACTGGAATGTTATTAAAATTCTGTAAGGTTGAAATTCTTTTTTATTTTAATTACAAAAAAATTAAGGAAATTCTTTACGTTTTGTGAGCGTTTTTTTTACGATTTTGCGCTAATTTTGACAAAAAACGAACGCAACGCTGATTTGACTAAAAACGAACGCAACTCGACGTTTTAGGGCATATTACATTTCGTAAGCAACAATACGAGAACGGCTTTAGGCTCTGGCAACATCATCATTAGAGTATCCCTTTGTATCCTGCCGTGTTTTACTTTATTGCTTAAAGTGTGACCATCTTGCTGAAAAAAATTGTACAAATTAATTAGCGTTATGAAAAACTTTAAGACATTAAGATATAGAGACAGTAAAAGTCAGATGGGGCCTTCGAGACTGTCCTAGTCACCACTACCACACATCGCTCATGCAATCCACAAAAGCGCCTAGGGATTGTCAATTTGTTGTAACTACAAATCCACCATTTGGTTGTCAAACTAATGAAATATATAAATATGATACCAACCATCCACAATGCATTAATAAAGTTATGGTCACACATGCCATCTACACATTAATAACTACTATAACTAAAACCGCCAATTTGGCTTCGTCAATATATAATATGATACACCAACTCAAACATCTAACTCTTTCTTAAGCCCATGCTATTCACACTCATGAACATCCTCTGGCAGACTATTCAAATTAACAACCCTATTACGAATGCATGCTTTCCTTATATAAGATGGCATGCTTTCTTTAATTTTCTTATTAATGCCCCTGGTCACCTGTCCATGTTCTACTATGAAATATTTATTGGTCTCTGTATTATCAATAGATGTAATATTTGTAAACTTGTATATGTCCCCTCTGAGAAATGCCTTCTACAGAAACATTCCTAACTCTTCAGCCTCTCCTCACTCTTACCCTCAAACCAGAAATCATCCTTGTTCTCTACGTTGGCACTCTCTCTAGATATCTAAGTCTTTCTTTAATAAGGGGCCCAAACTTTGTGCACAATATTCAATATTTGTCCTAACATAACTTTTATAAGTTTATTTCATTACTTCCCTTGGCTCTTGTGAACAACTTGCGATTTATTAATGCCCAGCATTCTTATTAGCTTTATTTCTAGCTTCCAAACACTGATTAGCTACTTTCAAATTACTGCTTATAATCACACCTAAATTTTTTTCCTGGTCCAAAGCCTCTCAAGGCAATCCCATTCATATCGTAGTTAAAACTTTTATTTGAGTACCTAGGTGAAGAACCTTACATTTTTACTATTAAAATTCTTTGCCACTTATCTGCCCCACCAAGAAGTTTATCAAGATCATTTTGAATCTTTATGCATCCTTATATATTCCCTAACTGAGGTGGCACTTTAGTATCATGCTGCAACTTAGAACCTTGCATTTAAGTCCCTGGTCTAAATCATTTTTATATATATCAGGAACAATAGTGGCCCCAGCACTGAACCCTGTGGGACACCACTCTTCACTATTTCCATGATGATTTATTCCTATTTAGTTGTACACGCTGTTTTTCTATTTTGCAACCACTCTTTAATCAACATGGACTCACCTATACCAAATTGCAATAACTTTTTCATCAGCTTTATGTGGGAACATTATCAAAAGCTTTATACTAACGTCTAAATATACAATATCAATGGATCTCCTCGGTCGATGCAGTCAGTAATGTATTCTATAAATTCTTTAAGGTTTGTCTGACATGACCTACCCTTCCTGAAACTGTACTGGGAGTCATACAATCTTGTTATGTTCCTAAAATATTTTCTTATATAACTAATATTATTTTACTTGAAATCTTTACAAAGAGAATGTTAAGCTAACTGGGCCTATAATTTCCCAAATCTTCTCTTACTACTTTCTTATAATGGCACAACATAGCATTTCCAGTCATCTTGGTCCTCACCACATGTTATACGATGCTTAAAAAAATACATGACAGTGCCTTTGCAATGCTGGGTACTACGCTCTTTCAGAATTTCTACCATATATACCATAGGGCTCGCAGCTTTACTTGGGTCAATATGATCTAAAAACGTTTTATATCTTATTACATCACATTCAAATTCTGTAAGTCTTTTGTTACAATGCATACAAGAACTATTAGTCTCCAAATTATTACTAATCTTTCCTCAGTAAAATAAGCATATAAGCATTGAAAATGTTGACTAACTCCTTATCTGTAACTCACAAATTTATCAATATTTTAATTGGACCAATTGTCTAATTCTTACTTTTAATTTATAAAAGCTATAAACTTTTTGAATTCTTAATACTATTCCTTCAAGAAATTATATTTCTGCTCTCTCTTTGCCTTCTTATTGATTGGTTCAGTTCCATTTCTATTTTTCCTATATTTTTCTAATCAACCTTCCTATTACTACCTTGAATATTTTAAAACTCTACGCGCTTTTCATTAATTTTCTCATCTATTCACCAAACAGGTTTTTCTCTTTGCCACCCTTGGGTTTAATCTTTAAAACATACTAGATGAATATTCATTAAAAGATGATAAAAGTGTACCTTTTGATGCACATAAAAGCTACAGTAAACTCTTTATCCCATTAAATTATGGGAACCAGGTCTCGATAAGAGGTCAGTTGCCATCAAAGAACTCTAAGATCTTTTCCTTATTAACTTTTAATTTGGGCCCAGAACATACATTCATTAAATCTAATTATCTTATGGTCACTAAGTCCTAAATTCTCTCCAACTCTAACTTCATCACTTTCATCGTTAGTTAATAATATTAAGTCTAGTAGTGCATCGTATCTTGTGGGTTCTTGGACCATCTGGGTCAAAAAGTTACTACCTATCTTTCTGTAAAAGTGTAAAAATTATTTTAAGGATAATTGATGGAATTCTCTATCAAAGGTATTAAAGATTGTAAGATACGAAATTTCAATCTGGACCGAATTCCTCCACGCAATTTTTAAACCTGGACCGAATTGGCCCATGTTACAATTTCAGCATAATAAAACAACTATTTGATGAAATAAAGCAATACAATACATTATATGCTTAAGGTTATGGAACTATTTTTTAAGTACTAGCGTCGGGCGGGGTGACCGGGCCGCCTCTTTAGGAGGGTTGATTCGGTCCACTCTAATAAAATAAAAAATAATATGTTTTTCTTTTTCGCTCATTTAATAGCCAGGGTAGTACAACAAGTTTTATTTAGACATCTTTAATTCTAGAAAGTTTTTATATTTATTTAAAAATGTTGAAATTAGGGTACAAAATGTCATTCAATAGAATTCAAACTTTTTGAAAAATGTGAGTTTTTTTAACTTCGTTAAAAATGAAAATTTGTGGATGGATTTTAATTATTTTTCAGTGGATACACTCGAGTATGTAAGCTTTAAACTGGCAAAGTAAATTTTTTGATCCAAACAGTATTAGTGGCCAAATCACGGGGCCTACCTTGGACGATTAACAAGCGATATCATTGATGCGCAATCATTCGACCGCATTGTTTTTTTTTGTATTTTACGTTGTATTATTGAATTTTTATTACGTAAATTAATATTTAAAATATAATAAAAGTTACTTATATTTATGAAATTTTTACAAAAAATGAATTTTAATCCAAAAACGAATTTCAAAAAGGGTCATTTTTTGAGCGGAGAGAGGGGGGTCGGCCACCTGTTTTTCATTCTTATTTTATTTTATATATGTATATTTTATTACAATATATAATATTCTACTGATAAATAATATTATAATGTAAGTAAAATTAAATATAAAATTGAATTTTAATATGTAAAAGAGGAATTCTAAACAGATGTCCGAGTCACCCCTCAATGGTGGCCGCTTCACCCCTCCACGGTCGGGGTGATGAGCAATATTCAACTTTAATAAATATTATTATTAGAATTACATATTATTTATATGTACTGTGTCTTATGAACCGACTATCAGCTTCGATTTATCAAAAAAAAAGATTCCCAAAAAGTGCATTTAGGGTGAGAGGGGAGACCAAGTTATGCCTTAGGTGGTCCGAGTCACCCCGCCTGACGCTATCTCTTGGTACCAATAATGTAGTACAATTATTTGACATGTATGATTCCTTAGCAATAAGCCCCTAAAATGTTACCTAATTTTAATAGTGCTCAGGAAAAAAAAAATAAAAATTATGGACTTAAATTAAAAAATTTATAAAAATTAATACCTAAGACATAAATCCACATTATTTTACATCTTTAACAGGTAATCCGCCTATCCGGCCAAATTTTTTCACTATCCAGTATCCGACCGGATATCATTGTTATCCGCCCGGATCCGGATTATTACTTCCCTAGTAGGTTCTTCCTCGTTTGGGGAAAATATTCCAAATAATTTGAAAAAATTATATAATATATATATATATATATATAATTATATATATATAATATAATTATATATATATATATAATATATTTATATATATTATATATATATTATTATTATAAGTTATAGGATTAGGAGTATATATATATATTACTTGTTTAGACTTTCGATTTTGGGTACAATTTTATATTATTTTATTCATCATTTATGTTGCTGTACAATACAATTATTTGATTTTTATGGTGCCCACGTTTCATAAATTAAATAAATTATGGTAAAAATATGGTAAGAATTATAAATATTTAATAATATATTTATATGTCATGAATCATGATTCCTGAGTTAAATTTGTGCTATTGAGGCGAAAAATATTATTATATGGTAATTAAGCTACCAAGACATCATGTTAATGCAATTTTTAACACTCTACAACTATAATCCTACATAAAATTATATTAAATCTCACGATTGATATAAAATATGTAATTATCTAAATGAGTAATTACCATTGCTATATTTAAACGTGTTTAAGCTTGGTATTTTTACACTTATATACGCACGTTCCAGAAATTTATAATAAAACACTGGAATTTATTCTCAAATGTTACCCGCCTTCAGTGATAAATATAAAAATCAGAGCATGTCAAGGCACTAAACCTGATAAAATGTAAAAAACAATGTTGGTAAATAAATTACGTCTGCTTTAAGAAAAGTGAGGCCTACGAATAAATGGTTCATATCGATTATAATTTATAGGACAATCGAGAACTAAATATTATCTATATTGAGAATCGTCTGAATCCATTTACACTCAATATATTATATATTGATAAAGTTTTACATCAGAAATAGAAGAAACCTGTTATTAACCTTGATCCTAACCAAAACAAAAAAAAAAAAAAAAAAAAAAAAACTTTTACAGTGGCAAAAAAAAAAAAAAAAAAAAAAAAAAAAAAAAAAAAAAAAAAAAAAAACATTTTTCGGTGTTGCTGTCAGACGTACAAGATGGCCAATGTGTAAAAATTTGTGGACTAAAAATTTTGCTTACTGAAACTCCACAATTTTTTTTTGGCAGTCCTAAATTGCGGAATGATTTAGCATTCGCTAACTGCAATTCCACAACATTTTTTCAAATTATCGCAATGCTTTGTCCTAGATTTTTTTGTTATTCCGTAATTGCGGAATTGCGGACTTAAATTCCGGACACCCACCTCTGAGATATATATATTATATATATATATATATATTATATAATATAAAATATATATATATACATATATATATATATATATATATATATATATATATAATATTATATATATATATATATGATATATTTATTTAACGTGTTCATATTTTTATATATATTATTATATATATATATATATATATATCGTATATATGTCACTCCGATTAGCTGTCCCCTGTATGTAAAAACTATGATAGCTACGTAAAACTGAATACATTTTTGGATTCAGGGCACATTGTAATGGAGGAAAATAGAGAAGAAATAAAATAAATGTGATAAAAAAAGTAATAATAATAATAAATAGGTTTATGTACGATACATCTCTCGTTCCCACATAATTTTCTGCGTTCCGCATCAGTCATGAGTCCCCCCATAATTTTCTTTTTCAATGTTAATTGCGAGAAAAACACACACACACACTTTATGATAGATAATGTTTGGGGCGAAATTAAATCTTTTTTCGGGTGACCCTAACCTATATGCAAGTTTTTATTTTTTTTTTATTTTTTAAATTTTGCCATTCATTTTGGTTTCCCCTAAAGTATTGGAAAGATATAAAGAAAACGTTTAATTTTTTATGGTATCATGTTTAAATTAAGCTTTGAAAACGTACGATTATAACATTTTTTGGAGTTATATTTATTAAATTAATAATTATAATTTTTTTTTTTGGTTCTTGCTGCTTTACAATGTACGCTGAATTCAAAAAATGGTTTGAATTGTGTAGATATAGTGTTTTTTTTAGATACAGGGGGACCTAATCTGGAGATTACTATATATATTACTATATTATATATATATATATATATATAATATATATATATATAATTATATAATATATATATATATATTATATATATATATATATATATATATATATCCCGGTACTAAGGCGTCTGGGGGTGAACGTGGCCAACTTCTAGGTTACATTCGTCTCTGACTTCCCTTATAACCTTTCTGGAAATTTTTTTTTTCTGAAAATAAGGCCTATAGTAGGTCATAAGAACAACAAAAAAATAATAATGTAATTCTAATCATAAAAGTTATTAAAGTTTAATAAAGCTCATTTAGACTCACCTTGAAGGGTGAAACAGACCACTATTGTGGGTGATTGGGCATCTTTTAAATTTTCTTTAATGTATAAATTCAATTTTAGATTTTATTTTAATTGTTAAGTAATTGTTTATTATGTTAAAATTAGTAATAAGTAATAAAATTTCAAATAATGAATAAATAAAATACGAATAAAAATGTGGTGGGCCAATTCACCCCATTTCGTGGGACAAATTTTTGACACTTTTTTGAATTATTATTTTCCATAGAAATTTCATTTTTTTATTTTAATTTTTACTTAATATAAGTAACTGGTTAATTATATTAAATTAATTATACGTAATAAAATGTCAATAATAATAGGCGACATAAAATAAGAATAACAATGGTGGCCCAATTCACTCCATCATCAATTTTTTATGGGGGGAGGGGTGAATCGGCCAAGTTAGGCCAGCCATTTAACCACTATGCACTGTTTGAACAAAAATTTACTTTGCAGTTTAAAGCTTACATACTTTAAACTGTATAAACTCGAAAATAGAACAAAATGTTTTCCTAACTTTTCATCTTTTAACAAAGTTAAAAAAACTCGCATTTTTGAAAATGTGAAATTCTACTTATATTTTTAATAAAATAAAAATCTCTAGAATTACAGATAATATAAATAAAACTGAAGTACTACGCGTAGGCCTATTTAATGAGCAAAAAAAAAATTTATTATTTTTTTTTTTATTTAATAGTCAAATCGCCCGACGCTATATAAGACTGCGGATATCCGGTATCCGCTATTCATATCCGTTCCTAAGACATAAAAACACATTATTTTACATCTTTAAAGATATTTTTTACATTGTAAGGGCTATTTTGAGCCATTGGGAAATTGGCCCCATTTTCACGGTAACTATATATTATATATATATATATATATCATATATATATATAATATATATTATATATTATATATATATATTTATATATAATTATTATATATATTATATAAATCCATTATAATAAATACACGGTATAATATATATTTATATATATATATATATATAATATATATTATAATATATATATATATAATATATATATATATAATATATTATATTATATATATATATATATAATATATATATATATAATATATATTGCCTGGATACCCGGTAGGAAAATTTTAGCCCAGAATCGATACTATTGAAATTTGGACACCAAGGGAGTTGTGATTTGTTATGAGGAAAGAGAAAGCAGGGAGCGGGGAGAAGGATAAAGCACGGCATGCCATCATGAATGAGCATTTTTATATCCCGAGGTTTGATGATGTCATCTGAGAAGAACCTAAGAGGCCATGCACAAATTTTGAGGACTTCTTGTACAGGTTCATCATGGGAAGAAGGTTTATTATTGCCCACCTGATCTTGATAGCCGGCCCAATGGGCCATGGGGTTTTTGGGGGGAAAAAAAAGAAAACGTTCGTTTCTTTATATAATAGTACTCATCAAACATCACCTTAGGATTTATCCGGATGTAAATAAAATTACGGTAAGCTCCTATTCTCTTATTTTCTTTTATAACATTTCACTGATTTGTTTGGTGTCTTTAAATTTAAGTTCCTTAAATAAATATAGATTATTATTACTAAGCTGTAACCTCCTCCTATGGAACTTACAGTTCGATCTAGAATAATCTAGTTTTGAGAATATAGGCTGTCTTAATTTAATTTTCTTAGTTTTAATAGGAATTGAATTAAGGTTGCAGTGACCCTGAAAAGGTTACTCTATAACATTTTATAGAATTATTTTGGAGCACTAAAAAAGTAATAGATCTGATACAGTACCCACATTTTTCAAATACTGATACCAAAAATTTTGCTGAATACTATCGATACTTTTATCTCTAACTAATACTGTGAATATATATACCATATACGGTGAGATGGATTTCATTATGTCTTATTTTTTCCATCTTACAGGTGTGGGATTTTTGATAAAATATAACAAGAAATAACAAAAACAAATAGAGGAAAATACACCTGAGGGAAAAACCAAAACAAAAAGGGAATAAGAAGCAATGAAAAAATACCGGAAGACAATCGGAAGTCAAGAAAAGACGACTTAATATTAATCTCTCTTATCAAGAAGGGTAAATATTAAAGATTATTTGTTCTTATTTATCATGTTCATTCTGAAAATGGTCATAGAAGATGAATAAAGTAAATTTAGTAAAGCATTATTAATAATTTTGTTGCTTTTTGAAGCCTCCTAAGGAATTTATTGCGTAGATGATGTATTGGAAATGATTATTAGTTCTGTTTCTATTCAGCTCCCAGTTTGTGATCCCGAAGAACCAGATAACCATAGTGAAGTTGGCATCCCAGATTTGGACATAAGGCAGATAATCCATATAACAAGAAGGAAAAGTTAGATCTTCCCGCAAAGGGATTCCGCAGCGGAATTATTACTTGTCACCGGATTTATTCATCACCTGATTCTGACAAAAACTTCTGAAAAAAAATGTCAGCACTTCCCAAGGTATTTCATTCATATCCTTAATAATACCTAACTTTTGCATAAGTAAGCTCCGGTTGTACAGAATAAATAGTTAAATAAATTGGATTTAAATTTTGTATCAGCAAAACGCAAAGTTTTTTTGAAGTATAGATTTTGAAATAAAGTTCTTCTTTTCATTTTTGTCATAAATTAAAAATAAAGATTGGTGAAATGTATATATATGTAGATATATATCTATTTGTTTCCCGAAGTATAAAATTCATTATAGCATTAAATATAAAGATCATAATTTCTAAATTTAGAGTCGTATCTTTCGCTCCTTCTCAAACAGAATTTTTCGAGTTTCTCGACTAAAGAAAAAAATATGTTGTATTTTGCTGGACATCGTCTCATGATCGATCATGGAGTCTAGGTGCTATAGTTGCCCCTTCTTCATTAATTATTAACCATTATTTTATTAATTACTTATTTATTATATCTTTTATCCATTTATTATTTTTCGGTTTTATTTTATTATTCATGCTTTTTTTTCATATATATTATATAATATATATATTATTATATAATTATATATAATAATATATGATATATATTATTATTATATATATATTATAAATTAATATAATTTACATATAAAAATTTCTTAAATAATAAATTTTCTTTAAATATAATTACATATAGAAAATTTCTTAAATATAAATTTTCTTTAAATTAATATAATTTACATATGCAACTGCCTTAACTAAAAAGGAATTTCCTTTACTTTAATACAAAAACCATTTATTTAGTTATTAAAGGCCATTACCTGGGTTTGTTTTTTTCTAACAATGCAGCGGATGTTAAGTTGTAAGTCATAAGTTTGGTAATAGTGGTAAAGGAAAGAGATAGTGTGAGTACTCACGAGAGCATTGTTGCTGGAATATTCTGAAAATAATTGACGACACTTTACTTTTTACTTGTTTTTTAAAGCACATTGATCCAATTTTAATACTGTTAACAGGTAATTCCTACCAATATAGAAGTAGCTGGATTTTAAGATGGCTTAGGTTGTGATTAAGGTATTTTGAGGAGAGTCTTAATCATGCTTACCTGTGTAAAAAAATGTATTATGTGTTTCATTGAAATGCAATTTTTAAAAGCTACAAGAGAAAAGCTCGAACTACTTTATTAAATTTTGGCTAAAAAAATTATAAAGAGGTAATGCCATAAATATCGCAGCACGTTTCTCTCTACGAGTAGAAGAGTTGCAACTAATATCGGTTGTTTGGAATAAAAACCATACTCATCTTACTGTGATTAATATTCAAATTACTTGTTGCAGATAGGTAGGTAGAGGAAAGCTGCTCTTCGAGATTCCACAGAATTATAAGTGCTCCGTGATGGGACCTTCCAATTATATAATTAGTTGTGAGGCGCGCACTTTATTATTACCTTATAAAAAGTTGTGTACGCTCAACACAGCGTTAGTTGATTATATTCTTATATAACTAAGGTAACTTAATAAGTACGAAATTTGCTACTGAATTCATCTCAGAATTGTGTTAGAACTCTTAATAATTGTTGTTAGATATCGCTCACAAGTGCTCTTTAAAATTGAGTTTTTAACCGGTATTTTCAGCATTTGAAAAAAATAATGGTTTCATTGAAATGCAATTTCAAAAAAAGCAGGAAAATGAAATTTATTAATAGTTACGATGTCTTAAATTGACGGTTTACTGTTAACACTACTGCAACCTCGAACTATGAGGAATGACTTGTAAAGTTTACTTTTCGGTGTAGCACGGGAGACAGAAAGCCAAGGTGAATATTAACTTAGTTTTAAGCCAAGAGAGAGATATGTTTGAATATATACCGATCTCCAACAAATAATTTCAAACCACTCTTAACTCTTATGACGAGTCCACTGTTTGTTCACTACTATGTGCAGACAATACACATTATAACAAGGAGTAGTAGAGACACACGAATCTCGTAGAGAGTAGTGATAACTGTGTGGTCTTGCTTACCGTATATTACTCTTTCACACTGCTGATCTAAAATATACGGAATCCTCAAAACGACTACTGATATAGAGACACATTGAAGAGCTGCCTTTTATATATGGATTATCTCGCTGGTATGTAGACTTAGAGAATTCTCTGAAAAAACTCATATAGTGTCTCTCTTCATTTGTGAACATAGCACTAGTTTTCATAAAAAGACGAGAGAGAGAATGAATTCTTATTAGAGGTGAGGAATCTTTAATAAGGTTGTCTTAAGAGTGACGCCTTGTTTTTTAATTGACACAGATTTTTTGAATAGCCTATGTGTTTATACTAATCGCAACTGTATATTCCTCCATTAGTTGCTGAAAACCTGTCTTTAATAAAAATCTTTAGATCCATCTCATGAGAGAAAATTACGTGCTTTGCTTTCTTATAAATTTCAAGAGTTCCTTATACCTCCACCAGAATTTCATGCGTAACGCGTTAGAATGTACCCGAATCGTTCCGTGCGAATTTCTAACGATCTTGCAAGTTAAACTTTCTGTCTTCACCATCTTACAAATTGAGTTTTTCTTATAGAGAGGGGATTTTCATGTCAATTATTACTTTGAGTAAGAATAAATAAGAATGTGTGTTAAACCAGAGAGTAGAAAAGGAAGCAGAATTATATAGAATAAATAGTTTAGGTCTATCCACTAATTCTCGACGATTAATTTATAGTGAAAAATTTCAATATGTACTGATTTTTTTGTTCTCTACACCGTAGTCACTCATCAAAATTATCATGTTAGTCTGAAACCTCGTCTCTTAACTCACCACACCACACTTACGAGTTCAACTACAACATATAGCCGCACAATGGTAGCACTATACTCCCAACTTCGTTAATATTTGGACTCACACATTACACAAAAGAGCTTTTGTGATTGTGCCAACTCTTAAAAGTACCGATTTTTCCCTAAATTTCAACATTTGAAGTTATTCTACAGATATATATGACTCTACTACACACAATGGATAGTATATATTTACCGGAACTAATATCTCGGCTTTGAGTATCTCCTCTGCAATAGACAACAAATAATGCCCTCTGATTCTCCATTGAACAGATAATTAAGAGAATCTCTCACACAAAATGACAGAAGCAGAAACGAAAATTTACCCTAACATGAGGAGTTTTGAAGGATAGTGGTGTCACGAGAAATTAGTATCGATCTATATGTACATCTAATACAGAGATAGAGTTTCCGAGAGTGAGTGTTGTATTCTTATAACTTGTAATCCATTGCACGAGAGCGGCATATCACATGGATGATTTGTTCTATAAAATAGACTTGGTGAAAACAACTGATGTTGTTTTATATTAAAGTAGAGATTATAAAACCGAAAGGTACACTCGTAAATAAAATAATTGAGCGAGCTGCTCACTTTTGATTCAATAACCGGTAAGAATTTCAAAACACACATATCATAAACAGGAATTAGAACTCTTAAAACGTACGAGAGTGAGCTAAATTTCAAGAGGTGAGAGTGAGTTGGTAAGAGGTCTTAAATTGAGTTTTGTAACAGTATACAGTGTAGGAACCATTTGGTCTATGACGAGTGGAAAAATTATGAGTTCCGTCATTGTTCGATTTGAACTGCACACTTGAATCAGGCCAACAACTGCCACGAGTACCAAGAAAATTAATAATTGTTTTAGGTTGTCTTAAATTAAGACCACAGCGTAATATTTTACAAAACTTTTGTGATCAAATTATGTGCAAAAAATTGTTATTTAGTGACTCCCAAATAATTTCATTCAGTTGCTCTCACACACACGCATCGGTTTTAATCAAGAACAACGGGATGTGGTAAGCAACCTCGTCTACTAAAATTACCGCTTTTTCTTGGAAATAGACTATTGTGCAGCATAATACGAAGTTTAAGCACAAAGCATACATTAATAAGTAGAGTACCGACATGTTGATGTTGTCGCCTACACGCCATTCTCCAAATTCATTTTTGAAATTATTTGGTAAATTCTTTTATGAGAGAGTGTTGGGAGTTTTAGAATCTCGGATAATGTGAGGTCTGAGCCAGGTTAATGATATACAACAAGTAATTCCTTCGGTGATTAATTTCATTTTCTCACACTACATATGTCTAGTCTAAAAGAACAGACACGTGCTAGTGAAAAAGTTGAGAATTTTATCTTTGAGAGTACCTTTTGGAGTGTTGTTCACATAGAATTAGATTTGATATTGCGGTGGGTCTTTAAATGATAGATCGTTCTAGATAGATAATATAAATAATTTTCGACGATAGAATCTCCTGCGCACCTCACATACCAAGGATTTTATCTTAAATTGTTGCAATAACTCGTTTCATCTAATTCAAATTTCTCTCCGTCTGAACACTCTCCAATTTAGCAAGCTTCCGTCCGCCTTTAATTTTCTACCGACCACTTTGCATAGAGGTACAGAGGTCCTCTCTCAGAGAGAGTGAGACAGTTCCTCTTTTCGACAACATATCACCATCTCTTAACACATGATTGTAAATTTTTGTTGGGTGGTAAATCCATTAATATCTGATAGATATGTTTCACTTATATCGGAACGTAATATGGACTTAGCCGTATTGATAACATGGATAGTAAATCGGGTGTTTGTGTCGTCGAGACCAATTTGGGAGAACTTAAGTCACCACTAATCCAATATACGTACGAAAATCTGTATTGGCAAATTTTATCACATCGGTATGTGTTCTTAAGTAAGTTATTACAATCTATGACTATCGCTTTCTGTGTATTGACAACAATCTACAAAATACCTATTATCATTGTTGTTGATACTACAACACCATCAAAACATGTTTATTGCCACTCTTCTTGCATTGGTTAACTAGGTGGAAACCTATACGAGGAGCTATTTTGGTTATTCGTTTGTTTTGATGAATTTTCTCGTGAGTCACGATTTCGAGAGTGAAGTCTTCTCTCATCTTGATTGGGGATTGATTTGCCTGGTTCACTTATCTATGGTTGAGAGCTTCTTATATAAATTACTTGAAATGTTATTCGTAGAAGGATGCAATTAATTGAGCAGCCGGACTTGTTCTATCTGAGAGTGTTACAGCTCTAGCTGGGTTTGTGTTTGCCATTTGTCGCAAACAACAACATATCCTCATCAGTTACCGATACGTGGGTTGTACCATGTTGATGTTGTTGCGTGGGGATGGTGGACATTTGTAATGACTGATTTCAAATAGCTATTCCACATTTATTTTCTTTTTTTCTATATTTCTCGGTACAACCCTATTGTCCACCAATTAATAACTACTATTGCCCAAGGAATTAAAATAGAGGCTATTCGGTCTGATGTCGAGGGGCGACTATATTGTAAGCACAAAAGCCAGAACTTGGAGATGGCTTCCCAAATAAGGCCACCATTCCTCTGTTGTATCCCGGGGTTTCAATTGAGAACAGCTACAGATCATGCTCGAATCTGTACAAAGAACTGGACCATGGTTTCCCGTCTCGATCTAAACCTTGCCCAAGGAACTATTTTCTTAGGCATCTGTATCTCCTCCATTGCGGATATCAGGCAGTCATCTTTTCATCAGCTTGGGTGTTTTGATTGTCATGTCACGGATTGTGATAGAATACTGAGCATCCATCCGGATATACATACGTCGGATTCCGTATCTCTCCTTGCATTTCACTAGTACTTGTCATTAGGATCATATGACTAGAATTCACTTGCTATATGTTGTTGTAATAATGGGTCATTGGGATCGGAAAATATCGTTGGAGGTGTTTTTCCCTTTTTGTCTTCCCGTCCTCAATGTAACTCACATTCAAACCCGTCAGTCTGATTGTATAACCGTAGTGGCGAATGAGCGAATTGCAACTAACTCAACTGCAGAGCACGTGTATTCCTATAAGAAACAAATACGGCATCTGCTACCACACTTTATGGTAGGTTTTTAATCCCACACAAATAGAAAGATGAGCCTGCAATCTGGACGAGCCCACTTCTTTCTGGACAAGGTTCAGTTTCAATGGAGGTGTTCCACCACGTGGCACTGATTCTTTCTTCTTTGGTGGAGTATTTTCCTTGTTTAGCACATGATGTTTTGTCTAAATGTGTTGTTTTTCTGGAAATGTTGGCTCTTTAAACCATCTACTAAGGATCGGAACTTCCTAAATGGCAGTATACCATGTCGAACAGTATTAAAATTGGATCAATGTGCTTAAGAAACCAAGTAAAGATATGCACCAGTGTCGTCAATATTTCAGAGTTCTGCAACACCAGCGATTTAGAGACTACTTACTCTAGTTCCCTGGTTACACTTATATATACCACCATGAAAGGACTTACAACTGCCAATTTACTGCTGCTTTGCTATTCAAGGAAACCCAACTAGGTATTTATTAAAAACTAAGAAAAATTCAATCCATCAAAATCATTAATATAATTATTAATAACATGAAACATAATATATATATACATCATATATATATGATAGGAAAAAACTGACATCTATTAAAATTAAATAAAAAATCAAATATATATTCAATAAATAAATGCCAAAACTGGTATACATTATATGCCAGATATATATATAATATATATATATATATATATATATATATATATATATATATATATATTATATATTATATAATATATTATCTATATATATATATATATATATATATATATATATTAATATGAAAAAAAAAATGAATAATAAAAATAAGACGAAAATAGGATTAATGGATAAGGATGTTTGTCACTGTATCGCGTAATTCTAATAATTTGGGACGAATTTTCTAAACAATGAATGATGGAACTCTACAACAATTTACGTGGCATTGAATCGTTGCGTTCTTGATAATCCTTACGAAAAGATATCCTTTTGAAAAACATCAACTTTGACAATGGGGGGAAAAAAAATAGAAATTACCTTCTTAGAACGAAGTAAATAATTTTTAATGCATTTTTTATTCGGTTGTAAAGATTCTTTTGAAAGACATTTACTCCTACAGCAGAGATTAGTTCTCAAAATTCTTTATATATTTTTTTTAACTTATTTACATTTTATATTTTTATTCATTTTTATGTTCTTTCTTTTAAGTTTCCCTTCTTTGGTTGTATTATATTTTTAGTACTTTATTTAACTGATAAGTAGGTATGTAGAAATATACTTTTATTTGCATCTATCATATTTTCAAAGGGGACATTCGATTCTAGTGTTTTTTCAAGAGAAATATTTTCAATTTGTGGTAAATTAGTGTATGCGCACTAAATTCCGGTTGACATTTAAAAAATATATACGCTGCTGGAATCATTATTAAAAAGAATATTAACTTTCCTTCTTGTATAATAATAATTTGATTTATCTCTTATTGTCCAATATCTGGGATGCAAACTTTCACTATGGTTATTCCTAGGTTCTTCGGGATACAGAACTGGGAGCTGAATTAGAAATGGATACTTAAAGTAATTCATTTCCATACATCGATCCTTACGAATACATATCCTGCTTAATACAATATTCTTCAAAGTCAACAAAATTTCAAATTGCTTTACTAATTTATTTATTATCTTCTATGACTTCACTATAAGTTAAAAACATATATCAGTATAGACAAAACATAATAATCCTTTATATTATTGTAATGAAGACGCAAGGGTTATTTTCCGAGTGTTTAACTTTTACATTGATTCCGAATTGTCTTCCGATTTTATTTATTTTTTACAATGCATTCATCCTTTTTTGTTTTGGAGAGTGTCACTCGCTTTAATATAAGTTCGTCTATTTGTTTTTGTTTATTTATCATCTGTTATATTTTATTTCAAAAATACACTCAATGTAAGGTGAAACATTAAGATACTAGCAGATGAAATCCATCTTAACCGTGATATGGTTATTATTCCATAATTTATAAGAGATAAAAAGATTAAAAAATATAGGGTATCAGCAAAAATTTTGGTATCAGTATTGAAAATATTGTGGGACTGTATGTATCAATATCTATTACTTTCTGTAGGTCAAAAATTAATTCTCTATTTATTTTTTTTCAAAAATAGTCTGGGTTTCCCTCTTCCTTTTGGCCCGTTATTCATATATCTAATTAAACTAGAAATTAAATTAGAACACTATATTTCAAAATCTCGATTATTCTAGCTTGAACTGTAAGTTCCAATAGGAGGAGGTTACAGAGCTTAGTATTATTAATACGCTAGTAATTATCTAAGGAATTATAATTTCAAAGATCAACCAAAAAAATCAGTGAAATGTTAAGTAACGCTTAAAGAAATTATATAGCGAACTAGGAGATAACCGTCATTTATTTACTCCGCGATAACTCCTAAGGTGAATGTTTGTGAGTACTTATTGACATTACAAAAACGAACGTTCTTCCACCATGCATGGCTTATCAGAATCACGCTGGTCATTAATACAACTTCTTTCTCCCATGAAACTCTTGGAACAAGTAGCTCCGTCAAATATTGTGCATGGCCCATCTAAGCGTTTTCTCATATGATCATCAATAAAAACTCGGGTATTTAATACAAAAAACTCTACTGTCATGAGTGGTTTGCTTCTTTTATCCTTTCCCGCTCCTCTTCTCTTTTCCTCCATAACAATCACCACTCCTTGGTACTCATAATTTCATAAGTAATAGATATCGTGGTTTCTGGCTAAATATTTTTGGTTAAGTTAATCGGTACTAATCATAGTGCTAATATTGAGTTTCTTTATATAAGTATTATTTATTCTAAGCATTTGATATAAAAAATACAATGGACACTGCTTTTCTGAATGTCATATTATATACTTCTTCCTTTAGATATTTACAGTAAAAGTGATGTTAATATATTATTTATCAATATATAAATTTATTATAAGTTATGCACTAGAAAATAGTAATATAATAGTATAAATATAATATATATATATTTATAAAATTGATTCTATATATAGTTATATATATAATTATATATATATACTATATAGTTATTTTTTATAATGAAATTTAAATAAACATTGTTCTATATATTATAATATATATAATATATATCTAAATATTTTGTATATATTATATAATATATATTATATACCAAATTTTCATTAGTTGTTTACACTGTTTATTAATAAAAATTTTAATATTATATAAACTATTATACTAAATATTATATAAACGACTTATCGTAAATGGGGCAACTCTCGGTATATCACAGTGGCTTCTATAAAATGGCTTTCTACATTGTAAAACACTAATAAATATCTTTTAAGTTAATGAAAATCATACTGATGGTTATTTATATGATAAGGAGATGGCCAGGAATGTGGAATTTTTTCAATAAATTAGCCGATTCACACATTGGGCTTGAAATTCTAAATTTCGGTGGAAATCTCTTAAAACTTGTAGTTTTTAAATCGGTATTCCTTTCAGCATTTGAAAAAATAATGTGTTATTTGATAATACGACAATTCTTCAAAAAGCAGGAAAAGGTCCCGCGAGGTTGATTAATAGTGAGTTGTTAAAGGTTTCTTAACCCATTTTGGACGTTTTTTTTAAATAGAAAAATTCCTGAATATATGTTTTTCCATTAAATTCCCAATTCTTTTCATTAGATTGTGAAAAAACACTGCATATTTAATAAAAATTACATACATACAATACCCATATATTAAAGCAATTTCTTTTTTAAACTTAAATTCACATTACAAATCTTTAGAACTCTTTAAAGTTCGATTTTTTTGAGTTATATTTTGGTTATCATTTTTGAAATTAATTGTTAAAAGTACAAATTGAGTTTAGAAAGACCCAGTTTCATTTTCCAAGCATTTGAAAAGTATGATGTGTTTCATAAAACATCAAGAATGTCAAATTTTCAAAAGGCCCACGGGTAGTAACTCTCAAAAAAGTGTTTAATTTTAAAGAATTAGCTTAGACAAAAGTATGTAATTTTAATTAGAGATAGTATTGTTTTTATTAGGTATTGACAAAAGCACCTAGTTAGAAATTTAACCTTTATAGAGTAAAAGGCTAATTTTTTATAGCTTTTGTTATAAAATGAAAAGTTAGGACAGATTTGAATCATATGGATTGAGAGTAGTACATGTCACTTCTAACGCAACATGTCACTGGCAATTAGGTAAAATTTTTGTTCCAAACAGTGCATAGTGGTAAAATCGCTGGGCCCAATAGTACAATTTTCACCCCCTCCCCCCTAAAAATTTGATGATGGGGTGATGGCCACCATTGTATCCTTATTTATGTAAGCCTAATTACTTATTGAATTTTTAATTACGTAAATTATTTAATATTAAATATATTCAGTATAGTATATTATATTATAGTATAATATAAAAATATAAAATATTAAATCAATATTATGAAGGGAAAGGTATGAATTCATGTATTGGTAACACATGAAGAGGTCTCCCACGAATGCGTTTGAAATTTGAGGTCCACCACATTTTTATTCTATTTTATTTATCAATTATTGAAATTTTAATTATTATTCTATTTTAAATTATATAAAAGAAAAAGTATTGAAAATCATTAAAAGTAAAATCTAAATATGAATTTATTGAGTAATTATGCAGAAATTTAAAAGTTCATTTCTTAATTTGGTATAGATTCACCCAAGTTCGAAGGTAGTCTAAATATTGATGCTTTATGTTAAAAGTTAATCAAAATATGAATTTTATGAATTACATCATTAATTTCTAGGAAGCATGTGGTATGACCTACTATAGGGGCCTTGATTTTCAGAAAAAAATTCCAAAAAGTGTATAAGGGGAGTCAGGAACGAAGTTGTTATACTAAAGTGGCCACAGATCAGCCCGCGACGCTATACGGGATTCACTCTTTATATATATTTATCTATACTATATTTTAAATAATAATTTATATATCGGTAAGTATTTAAATATATTATATGAATAATATAAATAGAATTCACCTAATTATTATAACAAATATTTTAGAAATAATCTTATATCAAAACGCTTAATGCAGAAAATATGGACCTGTATCATACAGCAAAAAAGGGAATTAGGAATGCACCTTAAAAACTGATACATTTTTGTAATATCTCCAGCGTACATTGTAATGCGAGTACCAAAAAAAAAAATATAATTATTAATTTTAATAAATAATCCAAATCCAACAATTAAAGAAGTTATTTACACGGATCATCTTCAAACTTTCAAACAATAACAATATCAACGTTGTCTTGACTTTTTTCAAAGCTTTAGGGGAATACAAATAAATTAAGGAAAATTAAAATAAAAAAATAAAATGGCATATATTTGAAGAGAATAATTTTAAGTCTATATTAATATTCTAATTCTATCTAGTGTGTGTGTGCGTTATGTTCGCATTAACTTGAAAAGAAAATATTGGGGGACTCTTGACTGGGGGACGCGAAAATTTGGGGGAAACGAGAGAATTATCGTACATGAAATCTCTTTATTATATATACTTTTCTTATCACACTTTATTTTATTTCTCTTTCAATTTTCCTCCATTACAATTGTCAGTGAGTTTCAAAGCTGTCATTCAGTATATTTACAGTTGCAAGTCAGATTTTTTTTACAATACAGGGGACTGGTTAATTGGAGGCTGACTATATATATATATATATATATATATATATATATATATATACTCTATTTGTATTTGTACATATTTATGTATAGAACTGTTTATAGATATATATATATCTATATATAATATATATATTATATATATATATATATATACTATATATAATTATATATTTATATATTATATATATATATTATATATATATTATATATATATGAGAGGTGGGCATTTCGCGAAATTTAAGTCAGAATTTGTCAATTGCAGAATACAAAATAAATCTAGATTGCGATTGCGATAATTTGAAAATGTTGTGGAATTGCAGTTAGCGGAATGGCTAAATCATTCCGCAATTGAGGACTCCAAAAAAATTGTGGAGTTTAAGTGGAATGCCAAAATTTATAGTCCACAAATTTTTACACATTGGCCATCTTGTACGTCTGACAGCAACACGAAAGTTTTTTTTTTTTTTTTTTTTTTTTTTTTTTTTTTTTTTTTTTTTTTGCACTTAAAAATTTTTTTTTTTTTTTTTATTTTTTTTTTGCAAAGGATCATGCTTTAAACAGGTTTCTTTTATTTCTGATGTATCATTTATCATTTTATAAATGATATTGAGTGTTCTAATTATCTGACCGATTTCATATGGATAATAAATATTAGTTCTCTGTTGCCTATAAGTTAATAACGATATTGACATATTTATTTCGAGTAGCCTTTTATGTATATGCAGACGTATATTTATTTTCAACATTGCATTTTATCAGGTTTTGTGCCCTGACATTTGCTCTCTGATTTGTTATCATTTTATCACTGAGGGCGGGTAACATTGAGAATAAATTCCAGTGCTTTTTATTATAAATTTCTGAGAACGTGGTATATATAGTGGTAAATAATACAAAGCTTAAACACGTTAAAATAAGCAATGGTAAATTACTATTTAGTAATTACATACTTAAACGTGAGATTTAATTGTGGTGGTAAAAATTGCAGTAACATGTGTCTTGGTAGCTAATTCCAAATATAAATATATTTTTCTGCATATATTTTAATATTTTTATAATATATTATTATAATATTTTAATATTACCATACTTTTTTACCATAATTTATTAATTTAGAAAAACATGGTGAATAAAATATCACAATAAATTGTAATAGTACACATAAATGATGAATAAAATAATATAACATTGGTTCCCAACATCGAAAGTCTTAACAAGTATATTATATAATATATATATATATATACTACTATATATATTTATATATATATATTATATATATTATATATATATATATATATATATTTTATATATATATATATTATATATATAATATAATTTTTCAAATTTATTTTTGTATTTTCCCCAACGAGGAAGAACTTACTGGGGAAGTAATTATCCGGTTATCCTGCGGATAAAATGATATCGGTCTGATAACTGGATAGTAAAAAATTTGGCCGATAGGCCGATACCGGATAGTCGCCGGATATCCGACCCATCCAGTTTTATGTCTTAGGTATTAATTTTTTATGAAACTTAATTTACTCATTAATTTTGATTTTTTTTTTTTCCTGAGCACTATAAAATCTGGTAATTTTAGGCTTATTGCTAAGAATCAATACAGGTCAAAATAATTGTACTACATTATTGGTCACCAAGATATAGCGTCCGGCGGGGTGGACTCGGACCACTTAGGCATAACTTGGTCTCCCGACTCTCCCTAATGCACTTTTTTGGAATTTTTTTTTTGAAATCAAGGCCTATAGTTATATCATAAGCCACAAAAAAAATAATAATGTAATCTAATAATATAGTTTTATTAGTTTGAATAATGCTCAGGTCACCCAACCTTTGGAGGGGTGAAGGACTCACCATTGAGGGGTGAATTGGACAATCTGTTTAAATTCGCTGTTGCATAAATTACGTTTTTTGCTTGTAATTTTTACTTACTAAATAATTATTTATCATATTAAATTCGTAATAAGTAATAAAAAATGTCAATATGATAAATTAAATAATTATAATAAAAATCTTTGTTAATCTCGATTCACACCTCTCTCCGCTCAAAATTATTGACCCTTTTTTGAATTCGTTTTTTTTTATTAAAACTTCATTTTTTAAAAATTTTCACTTAATATAAGTAACTTTTAATTATATTAAATAATTATACGTAATAAAAATGTCACTAATAAATCTTTAAAATATAGACAACAACAAAAATTATTCACTTCAAATCTCAATTTTTTGGCGGGGTGCAATGGACCAAGTTAGGCCCGTGATTTTGCACTAACTGTTGATAAAGAAATTTAATTTGTCAGTTTAAAGCTAAACATACTCGAGTGTATCCACTGAAAAAATAATTAAAATCCATCACAATTTTTCATTTTATAACTAAGTTAAAAAAACTCACATTTGTTCAAAAAGTGAAATTCTATTGAAGGACACTGGGGACCAATTTGCAAACTTTTTTAAAATAATAATAAAACTGTTCGAGCAATTAAAAGAAAAATCTAATAAGTCCATTAAAACGCGTCTCAAATTGGTGAGCGAAAAAAAAAAAAATATTATTTTTATTTTTTAGAGTGGAAGTTAATCACCCTCCTAAAGAGGCGGGCCCGTCCAACTACCCGCCCGACGCTGTACTTAAAAATGGTTCATGAACCTAATGCAATATTGCGTTGGAGTCATTCTAGGAAGAGATAAATATGTTTTATTATAAAAATTGTAACTGGGCATTCGGTCCAGGTTTAAAAAATTTGCGTGGGGCAATCAGGTCCATTTAAATTTTCATTATTCAATTTTTAAGAGACGTTACAAAATGATATCTATTTTATGTTTAAAATATTTTACATACTTATCCGAACCGTAACTCAAAGTTTCTAAATCAAGAATTGTCCCTACAGTACTGACATGAAGCAATAAAACTATTAGACTTAATATAACACGAATAAAGTATGTGTGGAGTGACAGTTTAGAGTTGAGAAATTTAGGACTTAGTGACCATAATCATAATCCCGACTTAATATGATGCTAAATCTGGCAAATTAAAAAAGTTAATAAGCGAAAAGATCTTGATTTCTGAAATGGGATTTTACCACAATTCGAGAATGGTTAGGTACACTAACTCGGCGATAGAAGATTACAAGGGATATTGTCTTTACGATGATCAAGATTTTGAGCAGTGATAAGATTAATATTTGTCAGTATGTTTTAAGATAAACCAATTAGGGAGTGCAAAGAGAAACCTGTTGGAGAATTAGAGAGAAATTAATGAAAAAGTTAGATGCACAAGGATATTAAGGATTTAAAGAGGAATTTTCCGAAGAAATTATAGAAATAGAAATGCCTACCATCAATAAGAAACGCAAAGAGAGAGGCAGAAATTAATTCTAAGAACCTGAAGTTTTTTTAGCCAATACTGGAAGTTTATAAGCTTTATAAATTTAAAGTAAGAATAGACAATTGTTAAATTAAAATTGATGTAATTTAGGCATTTTCCAGATAAGTATTTGCGAATCAATCAGGATTTATGAATGAGTTAAATTTTGATTAAAATCTTAAAATTGGAGTTTTATAATTGGTAATTGTTTTCCTACAGACAATTTTGAAAAAAATAATGTGTTTCATTGTTAAATGCAATATTTTTTGGTTTTCAAAAGGCAGAAAAGAGATATTTATTAATATTGTTTTAGTTGTCTTAAATTGGCGTTTTTTAATCGGCGGTGTTTTTTTAATGATAATTTTCATAGTTTTTTTTTTATATATTACCCAAAGTATTATGCATTAGTTGTTGTGGAAACCTTGTCTTTTAAGAAGTAATAATCAACCTAATAAAAAAAATTTTAATCTTCTCGAAAATTTACGCTTTTTGCTTTAAATTTTCACTAGTACTTCTTTTAGAACTGGAGCTTCTTAAAAGTGTACGATTTTTTTCGCGTCAATTTCCTACTTAAATTTCAAGCATTTGAAATTATTCGTTAAATCTTAAAATTGAGTTTAACGGGTTTTTGTTTGTGATTTTGTTTTTTTTGTTTTCCGCAATATGAAAAAAAATTAATTATGTGTTTTCATTGCTCCTCCATTTATTTCAAACATATATAGAAATGCAGAAAGGTTTAATTTTGTTTTATTGTAATTTTTGTTTTTAAGATTTTTATTGAATCTGTTTTAAAAAAAAACGTGCTTTTTTTTTTTTTTATGTTAATTTTCGGACATTTCAAAATTAAAGTTTTAAATAAAATCTATTTGAAATAATATTTAAGGATATTTTTTTTATTATAGAAGTAAACAAAGACTTGAATTTAATAAAAAAGTAAAAAAAATTTATAAAAAAACTTTCTATTTTTTAAAAATTTAACATTACGTTTTGTAATAAATTTTTAAATATTTTCACTATGTACGTTTAATTTAGAACTTCCTAGAAGTTACCGACTTTCCCTAATTGGAAAATTTATCCAATTTAATTTTGGTAATAAAAAAATAACTTGTTGTTTTATAATTCCTTTATAAATAGGTAGTTTTTTTAACGGTATTTTTCAGCATTTTAAAAAAACAATACATTGTGGTTCTTTGAATTGTCTATTTCAAAACGTTGCAGAAAAGTGAAATTTATTTTAGTTTTAGGTGGTCTTAAATTGACGTTTTTCTAATTGAAATTTCAAATATTTTGTTTTTTTAAATATATACCTATATATTTCATTTAATTGTTGGAAATATACTACTGTTTTAACATGATAAATCTTTTAAATCCACATTACGTTCGCCTCTTTTTAAATTTATTAATTTTTTTTTTCTTTTGATTTTTTTTTTTAAAACTTTTTTTTTTTTTTTTTTTTTTTTTTTTTTTTTTTTTATTTTTTTTTCATATTTCGTTTTTCAGTTTTTTATTCTTTATATTTTATTTTTTTTTATATTATAAATTTTTTATCTTTTAAGTTAACTTAAACACTTATTTTACGTTAAATTTGGTAATCGTGATTGTTGGTTTGTTTTATTTATATATCTTTTTTTTTTTTTTCTCATTTTTTTTTTTTTTTCTTTTTTTTTTTTTTTTGTTTTTTTTTTTTTCTTCTCTCTCCTCATCAATGGTCGTTTTGGGTTATTTTTATTTTTATTTGAAACATTTTTGGTTTGATTTGGTCTACCTTTTTTTTTTGATTTCTTTCTTTTTTTTCTTTTTTCTCTTTATGTTTTCTTTGTAATAAAATATTCGTTTTGTTTTTGAGCTTTTCTTTTTATTTCTTTTTTTTTTTTTTTTTTTTTTAGTTAATATTTATAATTTTGAACATAAAGAATTAAAATTTGTTTACTGTTTATTATTTTATTTCGTTTGTTTTTTATTGTTGTTTTTTTTTTGTTTTTTTTCACATATATATATTTGTTTTGAGCTTATTTATATTTTGAAAAAATATAATTATTTCCTGGTTCTGTTTTATTAAATATTCATGTCATTATTTTAATCTTCTCCAATAATATATTTAATGTTTTTTCCAATTTTTGAAATGGTTATTATTAATTTCTTTTTTCTTTTTTTTTTTTTTTTTTTTGTTTTTTTTTTTTTTTTCTTACGTCTTTTTTTTTTTTTTTTTTTTTTTTTTTTTTATTTTTCAAAAAGCCAAAAAAAATGAATTTATTAATTTAATTTTCGGTTTCTTGATATTGCCGTTTTTCTTTTAATGAAATTTTCAATTATTTGTTTTTTTTTTTTTTATATAAACTCATATATTTTTTTTGTCATTAGTTTATACGATAGTTTTAGTTTTAATAATATAAAATTTTATATATACTTTTTATCTTTTTCTGTTTTCTATTTTCTTAAAATTTACGAGCTTTTTTCGTCTTAAAATTTTCATATATCACTGGATGGAACAGCAACAAATTTAGAACTCTTGTCGAAATAGGAGGGGTGTTCGTTGGGTGGCGGGGATCCCGTGTGGGCCGCCGTTTCTTACAGTAACGTTTTTCCTAAATGGTTTGAACCATATTTGTAATGTATTTTGTTAAATCTTAAATTGAGTTTTAATGGTATTTTCAAAAGTTTGAAAAAATAAATATAATGTGTTTCATTGAAACACAATTTCAAAAAAAGCAGAAAAGTGAAATTTATTAATAGTTTTTAAGTGTCTTAAATTGTGACTGGTTTTTTTTAATGAATTTCAGTATTTGTTTTTATAATACCAAATATTTAATTGTGTGAAACTCCTGTTTAA